>WEKX01013724.1:58693-91620 GCA_013390025.1 Pitta sordida | reverse complement strand
CGCGACGGGACGGGACGGGCCGGGACGGTGGCATTGGCCGCACGCGCCGCCGGTGCCGGCCGGTGTCAGTCCCAGTCCCACACCGGGCCGGCATTCGCGGGGTCTGACGGCGCGTTTTAGCCTGGAGCTTGTCCTGCCCCCTGCTGAGAGAGGTGGTCAGAAGAATCAGTTCGGTTGGAAAAGGCTTCTGAAGTCATCGCGTCCAGCCCATGTCCGAGCCACTGCCGTGTCCTTCCTTGCACACTTCAGAGACATTGACTCCACCGCGGCCCCGGGCAGGCCATTCCAATGTCTCATCACGCTTTCTGTGAGGAATTTCCCGGAGTCCAATCTAAACCAACCCTGTCACAACCTAAAACTGTCCTGTGGTTCTCTCACTAGTGGTCTGGGAGGAGCGGCCAAACCCTCATCCTGCCCCAGCCTGCTTTCCAGGAGCTGGAGGGAGGATCTGCCCACATCGTGTTGAGGTGCCCCCGTGTGCGGGGCCCAGAACACCCGGGTGTCAGCAGGGACGGCCTTTGCAGCCGCGTTCTGTCCCCACGGAGCTCCACGCTGGAGCCCCAGCAGCAGAGTTTGGGTGCTCGGAGCCTGGTGCCATCACCTGCAGCAGCCGAGCTCTGACGCACCAGGCCCCACACCTTGTTTCTGTGCTGTGTGATACCACCGAGGCAGGATCATTCCCAGGAGCAATATCCTCTCTTACCTAAGGGAGAGTTCACAGAATCACACAGAATCACAGAATATTATGAGTTGGAAGGGACCCACAAGGATCATCTAGTCCAACTCACCACCTAACACCCGTACAGAGACTGAGAGCACATCCCAGAGCGTAACACCAACCTAGATCCCTCACAGTCTAGCACTAAACTGAGTTGCCCCATCAGGCAACGTTATCCTTAAGCTGCCTTCAGTGTCTCGAGGACAACTTACCTGCTTTTAGAGGATGTGGCATCGCAATGGGCACGTTCTTAAATTCAGATCTCTTAAATTACTGCTGTTTATCTGTTGGAATTTTAGCCCTGCAGTTTTGCCACACTTTCTGCTACTTTACACAGCTGGAATCTTCAAGTGTATATAGGCCAGAATACACATAATAAATGATAATAATTAAAAAGAAGTCTTCATGCCGAATGTGGCTTGGATTGCAGTCTGCAAAAAAAGTCATATTTTTTTCATTTGAATACAACGCTCTAAAAAAGGGCCTAAATAAAGCCTGGAATTCCCCTGATTCTAATTACACATAAACGTTTTTGCAAAAAATTTCTGCATAACCATAGAATCACGTATTACCTGAGATGAATGGATCCCACCAGGGTCATCAAGTCTCCTGGCCTGCACAGTTCAACCAGGACAACAGAATGACACCTTGTGCCTGAAAGAAAATAACAGCAAATATAAGAGAACCATGCAACTGTCATCTTTGTTAAGCTTGTGTGTCATCCACTGATGTTTAATCTTTCAAACTGAATTCCAAGTACTTTTTTTTTTTTTTTTTTACTGAGAACTAGTCCATTCATCCAGGTAGCAGAAAGACAGCCAGATTACAGGTTCACAGGTTATTCTGAGTTGGAAGGGACCCACAGGATCATCTAGTCCAACTCCCAAGCGAACACCCCACCCAGGGATCAGACCCACAAGCGTGGAACCACGGGCACCACGCTCCATCCATCCAAGCCTCCCACCATCTAGACCATGTCACTGAGCTCCTCATCGAGTCTTCGCTTAAACACCTCCAGGGATGGCGACTCCACCACCTCCCTGGGCAGACCATTCCACTGAGAGATCAGTGGCATCACTGAAGAAAAAGCTACTTTCTGATGCATTTAGAGGTATTAAAGACCATCTAAGAAATACGTATTTAAAGCACTAACACCATAAAAAGCTTTCAGTTATAGTTCTTACATTTATATTGAGTGGGGGAGGAAAAAAGAAAATAAAAATAAAAGAATAATCCAGTGATTATTAAAAAAGCAGTGATTAAAAGGAGCCATGAGAGAGCAAGTGCCATATCTAATGGTGTTATCCACCACCAAATCACATTCCCTCTTACTGTGAGGGAATTATTTTTACTTACTTATTACTCTGTGAGTCAGAGTAATAAGTCTTTCTGTCACAGAGTCACAGAATATTCCAAATTGGAAGGGACTCACAAGGACCATCGAGTCCAACTCTCAAACGGCACCACTGCCTCCCTGGTGGGAATTGAACCCCCGTCTCCTGCATGACAGGCAGGGACACTCACCACTGTACTAAAGCTCCTCTTCTAGGAATTACCTAAAAACATACCTAGAAGCGAGAACCATAAAGACAAAGAAACAAAAAACCCAAGTAATCAAATACAACCCCAATAAACAAACAGCACACACACAAAACCAAACACAACAAAACCCAAACCAGCAAGACCCCACTTTTTGCTAATTTTTGAGTTTCATTGAAAGCTGTTACTTTCTATGCAAAAAGTAATTTTTCCTTCACCAAACATACACTGCCTGACAAACAGGCTATCTTCTGGTGTAACATTGTCAGTCTCATCTCAAAATTATACTTCTCCATTAAAGCTGCAGTACCACCCTGATGCATGTGCCATGAGAGTTAAGTGCTGGCAAACTTATGAAAGTGATGCAATTTATTGCAATTCTTGCATATTGCTGCAGACTCTAGAATTTGTCTGGGCTTGTGTTGTACAGATTCACACGCAGTGTAGTAAGCATTGTTCTTTGCAAGCAGCAACTACCACGCTGCATCTCTTTTTATCTCAAGTGGTTTTGCTTTTGAGTGAATCTTGCCAAGTGCCCACAGGTCAGAGTTCACCTTCCATGAGCTCCAGTCTGTGATGAGCAATAGAGTTCAACAACGTAACTAAGATTTGCCAATCCAGAATAATGCTGTACCTTCTTATAGTCCACCTTCAAGCTCTCTCTTCACTTAAAATATAAAGTAATGTCCAACTTGAGAGGCTGTTAATGGCACCATGTGAGAGCTGGAAGTTCAGCCCTCATTCACAGCTGTATTTTCATTTTTACTTGGTCCTCCAAGGAAGCCACCTCCCCCCCCCCTTTTATTTATGTATTTATTTATTTAATAGGATGGTGAAACTCATATTTCATATACTGACACTGATTCTGAGCAACAATGTCAGCATTGTACCATGTAAGAACATTCAGAAGTACACATTTCATGCCGACCAGCCTTATGCTAAATCTGATATTGACTATACTCTTGCAGTTAACATAAAATTATTACCAGTTTGAATCTATTTGCTTGTTTGTTGACTGTGTTGTTTGGTAGTGTTTTCTGTTTGTTTGGGTTTTGTTTGTTTGTTTTTAAGGGGTAGTATAGTTTTGGAGACTCTGTTTGCACCATATTAGTCTTTTACTTCGTGTAGCTGCAGAGGTGTAGCAGTACATATTTGAAAGAAGGATTTATTTTACCATCAAAACAAACTCAGTCAACTGAGGAAAGCTACTTTGTGCTTTCTGTCTTGTAAGACAAGAATGTGTCTTACTTCTGACAACACTCAGCTCTTTTCCTGTTTGCAAACATCTTCCTGATGATACAGGATTAAGTGCTTTGTCTGTCAGCCTCTCCCTTTTACTTTAAGGTGGGGCTTTCAGCAGTTGCATTCCTTCACTTGGCACCTTTGTAAATAAGTTTTAGCAAAACTTGTTTACTATCGTGGCTCACATGGATCAGCATTTTATGAATGTGACTTTCAACAAAGCAGAACAAGAATTTCCACCAGGTAATTCCCATATCCTGCATGGCAGAATATAAAGTAGAAAGTTTCATGATTTCATAACCTAACCCTTGTACTTCTCAATTATATTTCCGGCCTTGTTGTTTTAAGCTTTCAAAATATTCTACAAACCAATACAGTAATTTCTTCACAATCAAGCTGGGAAACTGGAATATGATACCTTTAAAATATGTAAGCTAGACCATTTATCAAATTGAAGCTGGGAAGTTATGAACCATAGAATTCAGTACTTCTGAAGTAAAACTTGCAATTTACTGCAATCAGTGATGCTAGAGTTCTTTGTTTGCCTGAAGCAACTAATTCTTACCATCACATTTTCTCCACAAATAAGACTTAAACCAGTTATAATGGAGAAAGAAATTATAATCTTTTGACAGTTAAGCTTCTGTCACTGTCAAGATGTGTTGAGAGGCAGTTAAAATGTTTAACTCTTTTGTTTAAATGTTTAAATATTTTCTTTAAAGGACCACTTTCCAATGCATAGTTCCAGCAAAGCTGAAGTCTATTTTGGCTTTTTTAACTCCATAATATAAACGTATCATTTTTTAAGTTGTCAGTGTTTATTTTGAGACTTGATTATTTTGGGGGACCCCCACACACAAACATCAAAATCACAAAACTTTATAGCACAATTCTTGTCCTGTGCTTTTCCATTTTAAAGAGTTCTTTAATGATAGAAAGCACAGGAAAGTCACTATACTGCTCCCATATTAGAGACAAGGCCTTCTTTTCCATGCAACAATGGAGGTGCTTGTTCCTCCCTGTCCATTTGTTTTCCAGATCAAATAGTGACACTAATTTATGCTTATCCAGGTTTAATTATGACATACAACACAAATGAAAGAAAACAAACCCCACATATTTAAAAAATAAAAAATACATAATCTAAAAAATTTACTTGCTGTGCCATGTTTTTATTTTCAAGCCATTGACCTATTCTGAACACATCCAGGGTTGGTGACTCAACCACCTCTGTGGGCAACCCATTCCACATCCGAATCACTGTTTCAGTAAAGAACCTTTTCCTAATATCAAGTCTAAACTTTCCCTACTNCATGGGCTCCAAGCTTAGTGTCATCTGTGGATTTACTCATGATGGCCTCAATCCCATCATCTATATCATCAATGAAAATGTTGAACAGGACCGGACCCAGCACTGACCCTTGGGGGACACCGCTAGTGTTGCCAACTAGATGAGACACCATTGACCACCACTCCTGGGTATCCCAGAACAAAAAATGGGATGAGATTATATTTCCTTTTTTTTCCATTTCCATATTTCCACAGAAGACTGAAATCACTTTATCAAGCCTTCTCAAGTGGATAAAACAGGTCAGTTTTAAATTCGAATTCCTGACTCAGAGCTAAATGCGAGCCATAAATTTAGAGCAATTGCATTGTCAGTGAAATCTTTGGAAGTCTAGCTAGGGGTATGGTGCTGTGATCATAGGGAGAAAAAGCAGTCTAGGGTGCCTGTGCTTTAAACCTCACATGGCTATCCATCAAAATATTTTTAGAACTGTTTTCTTGAGCAACTGTAAATTAAATTAAGACCTTTCAGGCTTTATTGTTTATAAAATTCAGAGTCCAAGGTTCAGTTAAAATAACAGCTCAGCAAACTTTCTCAGCTGGAAGTTCAAACACTCCGAAACTTTCTACATATGAATCATCACACTGGATTTACTGAGGTCTGAGGTATGTGCATATACTTGTTGCTGCACAAGCCACATTGTTCACTGTGGGAAATTTTTTCCTGTGATCTTATAATTACTAAGGACCACACTAGTCACCTAACAGGTGATTTTCTTACTATGTAACATGTATCGGTAAGGCAGCCAAAAGGAACTTTCCATTTCAACTGATTACGAGAACAGGGCAGTGTCCCAATATTTCTAGGAGTATATAGTAAACAGTTAACCCAAGAAGCAAGACCTCAATACACAGTTTATTATTCTATTTGCATTTTAAGGTTTTTTAGATTTTCAAGGCATTTGGGAAAAGCATACTTGGCCATTACTTGTGGAAGAGTCTACATCTCTACTTTTTCCTGTGCTAGACTCTGCATTTTGCTAGTTCTTTTATGATGTACTACAGTTTCTCATACACTTTAGTAACATGTTTATAGTATTTTGGGAATTGGTTCTTTGTTCTGGGGGCTTTTGACTGGTCTGGTAAGATTGGGAATGGGTCTCACACCACCAGTTTCCACAATTTATGATCTCCCTTCTGCTCGCATTCCTCTAACTCAGAATTAGGACTCCACTTCATTATATTCTTTTCTGTTCTTTTCTTCATCAGATTCTTGTGCTACAAGCGGCTTTTCTCACCTGTATTTGGAAGCACCAGATGCTGTGCCTACAATACTTTTGAAGGCTTTGTTTTGGGGCATTTCCCTCAGATTGATCGGCTATAAATTAATCAAAATTATATGTTGTCATGTGTTTTTCCTTCTGTTTGCTTTTTCTTGAAGCTTTAGCATGATTTATATAGAATTCTTATTTCTGGAGACTGAAATCTCAGCTTTTATTTTTAAGAGGTTAGTATAATTGGACGTCTACAGGTACAGAATCCATGAACTGTTTATAGCATGTTCGCATGTCAGAGTTGAAAGAGTTTTAAGATAAAGAATAATTATGAGAGCAGAGAGGTAACATGATCAGTCTTTGCAAATACTCATCCTAATTCGCATGTCTGAGAACTAAGTGAAACCTCTTGAGAAAGTGCCCTAGCACCAGTGGCAGTCTACTAAATAGTCTTCAATTCTGGTCTTTTAAAATTGCTTCTTTTTTGGAGAAAGAAGCACCTAAAGACAGAAAAATCAAGAAAGTTTTCAATAGAAGTGTGACACATGAAAGGAAAACCTAAAATTCCTGCAAATGGATAAAAATCTTAAGGAATAAATGAGTTAGGGTAAACAGAGCTATGAGAACAAAGGAAGAGTGAAGCCACAACAAAGTACAGTGGTATACTGCCCTGGCTTTAGCTGGGATAGAGTTATCTTCTTGGTAGCTGGTACTGTGCTGTGTTTTGAATTCAGTATGAGAATAATACTGATAACACACTGATGTTCGAGTTGTTGCTGTGCAGTGCTTACCCAAAGTCATGGACTTTGGCCATTATTTGTGGAGGAGTCTCCATCTCTGTTGCTTCCCGTGATAGACTCTGCATCTAGAGGTATGGATTTTGCTGGTTTTGCTCTCATGGAGTGCAGTTGTTTGCAGTGTCTCCTGTTACGCCAGTGAGCAGGTGCACAAGAAGCTGAGAGTGAGCATAGTCAGTTCAGCTGACCTGAACTGTCAAAAGGGATGTTCCGTGCTGTGGAACATCGTGCTCAGTTTATGAGCTGGGGGAGTTGCCTAGGAGCCACTGATCATTGCTCACAGATGGGGTGGGTATTGATCAGCAGGTGGGGAGCAACTGTATTGTTCATCGCTTGTCTCCCTTGGGATTTATTCCTCTCTCTCTGCTTTTCATTGCTATCGTTGTTGTTGCATTCACTATTATAATTATTGTCATGTTTTACATTGTTTGAATTATTAAACTGTTCTGGTCTCAACCCACTAGTTTTACTGGTTTTTTCCTGATTCTCTTCCCTAGCAGGGCAGGGTAGGGAAGTGAATGGCTGCGTGGTACTTAGTTGCTGGCCAAGGTTAAACCACGACATATACTTACACTCAAAAAAATGTCTACATCCATCAACATTTCTTCCTTAATACTGAAATGCCAGTGACCCACTTACATAAAGTTGATTTTTTAGAGTACTTGCATTAGCTTGGAGCACCCAGGCACTTTTCATTCCATTAACCCTTAAGACAGATGTTAGAAAAATCTGCAGGACTGAATTTTTTTAAAACTAGCTGATCATAGAGATAAGCCATACCAAGAAGTCTTAAACCCGACTCAAGATTCAAAGATTATTTTTTTATTTTCTTCCCCTTGAACTATAGTTTAAGATCTTTTAAAATAACTAGAACACTAAATTTGTACTATTATCAGAAGGACAAACAGATTGATAACAATAATTACTCTGTAATTATTTTAATGTCACTCCTGGGTAACAGAAAGGTCTGCAGTGCAAGAAAGCAAAAGATGAAATAGCATTACTTGTACGCTTACACAAAAATAGGTCTTATGAAGTAAATCTTTCTCTCTTTGACAGAAATACAGATATAGGTTTCCAAGTTAGTACTACACATTACATTCCAATTCAGACATCAACACAGTGTAGAACATAAAATAAATAGATTATTAACTAGCTAATGAACACATAGTTTTTGAGATATATTGGCGCATGTGCTTTATCCCTAACAGGATTTACTTCTTCCACAAAGAATGCTCTTGTAATTGACCAGATTCCTATTCCACTCTTACACTATAGAAAAACTGAAAAATTAGTATTGTAAAAGAAAAACAAAAGTAAAAAACCTACCAACCCCCTTCCAAGCTACATAATGTTTTCATTTTTGCAATCAAGTTACTTAGTATTCTATAAGCAGATTTAAAGTACTACTTTTTTTCAATGTGACGCAGACTACTTTCCTAAGTCTAACCATTTCCTCATGTCTAAGCACAACGTTATGTCAAAAAGGATTTAAAGTAATCTAGTTGGTTACATTTCAATGACAGTTTCAGTTACCTATTTCCTTACTCACGCCAGACACATTTGGAATGAACTGAATGATGACCTACAACTCCTTCTCTAGAGTAGTCATTCTTGTAATAAAAAGTGAAGACTTATTTTGTCTCATTTTATGCATCTGAAGGTTAGTCATCTCAGGCTACTCTGGCTCATAATTTAATGAAGTACATATCTCGGTCTGATAATCTACTGATTATCTGATAATCTACTGATCTGATAATCAGTCTGATAATAAACTAGCAGCTAATAATCAATGTCCTCTAGATAAGATTTCCTTATTTTAGACTCCTATGTGTGTTTTAGCTGTGTTGCCTACACTAGACAAACTCTTTCCACGGTAAATGAAAAGACATGAGTATCTCCAAAGAGCGATTCATCCTGCTTGTTTTTGTGTTGGAAATTAATTGCTCTTAAGATGCATTCTCTATATTTTAATTAGATCTTGAAAGAGATAAATAGCTCATAAAAGCTTCAGACATCTTTTATTCAGGCAGTTATGATGTATTTTCCATATTTTTTACTCATCTTGATACAATGCAAAGTAACGAAATATGAAAGCAGATATGGCTTAGGGTGCAAGTCTTTCTAGAACACATTAGATGGGCATTTACTTTGATTTCAGGTGAACATTGAATGCAATTTACCTTTGTTTATAGCTCTGTTCTGTTGTAAAGGCAAGTATATTCAAAATATATTTATCCTTTTTAGCCCTTAAACGCTTACTCAGCCATTTTCATGAAAGTTCTTACAGCAGGCCTTACTAATTGCATGGCTTGACTTCCATAACAGAAGGAGTGGAGTTCCAGAGTACAGGAATCTTGCTAATCAGCTATTGCCATTTTGTTTTCCACACTAGGACACCTTTAGCTGGGGCTATATCCCAGAGTCCCAGTGCAGTCCTCAGACCTTAATTATGAGAAAGCTCCTGACTGTAGCTCATCTTATTAATTTTTCCATTGCACTTAAGCCAGATATGGTTTGGATTTTGGGGTTGTTGGGGTTTGGATTTTTGGTGGGTTTTTTTATGGTTTTGTTTGTTTGTTTGTTTGTTTGCTTTGGGGTGGTTGGTTTTTTCATAACTGTTTTATTGGGGTTTGGTTTTTTTTGGGGGGGTGTGGGTTTTTTTGTGGGGGCTGGGCCCAGGGTTGGAGGTTTTTTTAATATAGGACCTCTTTTTTATTGGTGCTTTAAGTTGCTACGTCAGCTGATTCCTTAATTTCTCCTAGTGTAAGGAAGTTCTCCATAAGTTTTCTTTGCTTTTAAAATTTATGATTTTGGTTTTGCTAGATATTTTTGCCTCATGAAGCTTGAGAATTTTACTTCTGTTATGTACTGAGAAAAATAGAAAACCTGGTATTTAATTTATTCTTGTCTGCATATGAACCTCAGTTACCATGTTTCTGTTGAGGCTGTAGACTATACAGCCCCATGCAATTTTTAGATACATATATGTGAAGATAAGGTGATCTCTGTCATGGAGTCAATTTTCCCTTAGTATTGAAGAACAGTCCAGGAACAGCTCTTAAATATTCAAGGCCTTCTGAATTTTTTTTTACTTAGCAACAGCTCTCTATAAACATTATGATGAAGCTCCCAAGGTATCTGGCTTTGCAGAAGTACAGTGAGAAAAAATTAAGAAGTTTGCTTCATCTGGATAAAATTAACTGAATTATGGTGATGCTGATACATAGAAATAAGTTCACTAGCAGAAAGGCCATAGTTATTATTTAAAAATCTTACCTGATCTGTAGTAAGAAAAAGAAAATTTTATTGAATTTATGAAAGAAATCTTTTTGAAGTTGGAATGTCTTGGATGCTTAGTAATTTATATTTGAAGCATCCAAGTTCAAAGTTAAGTTGTATTAGTAGCTCAGCTACGGTACTTGGTAATAAAAGCTAATTAAAATTCTGTTTAAATTAGTGTAGCAAATACTAGCGGATAATCTAATGTTTAATAAATGTGGGGTAGTTTAGGAAGTCTAAAAGGTATGAAGAGAAATGTTTATTAACATGAAACTATGTTTTTTGCCAGGTCATTTTAGAGGTAAACAAGCAAGCAGGTTGGAACTTTGATTCTAGTAATTAAATAAATGAAAAGTTTCTTCTTGATTTCTACTGAACAAAACTCATAATGTCCTCTAATAATGCTCAAGTGACTAGTCCAGGCTGAATACAGCAAAGAAACATCTAGTTGATGTCTGAACTGACAGCCAAAATTTTGGAACTTTAGACATTGATTCTGGAAAGTAGTGGATCAGCTATCACTACTACACTTTGGAATGGTAGTCTCGTAAGAAAAATAGATTTCTACTCTTTATTTTCTTATTTGACTTCCTTTCTACTTCTATACTAATAGTACATAAGGCAATCTAAACTGTGGAATGTGGAGGTATGTGCCGATGTCTGCATCCAGCTACAAAGTCCAGCTACATTCCAGCTTCATAAAAGATAGAGAGCAAACCTTCATCCCTTTCCTCTTCTTCGTTAGGAAAGCATAACAAAAAATCCCCTTGCGAGAACAAGAGGTGACTTATTTGTGTGTCAACCACACAACTAGTGCTCACAGATTGTAACACACAGGAATTGTTTTGGAAACTATGAAAACAGTCCTTGCAACATAATTTATTAGCTGATAACAAGAAACAAGGACGCTCGACAAGAAACAACGATTAAGAACAGACAGAGAAATGGATTAGAAAAATGTTAAGAATATTAGCGAACTAAAGAGAGATCAACCAGTCAGCCTGATAAAAGTAACCTAAGAAATATACATAGTTGCAAACTATATTAACTGATTTGTGCAAAACTGAAAACAATTATGTTTAATAAAAAATTAGCATCCTAGTTAAAGTAATCCTTTTAAGATTGATGATGATGACAAGAAAGGAAAACTCTTGGGACATCTCAACTTGAAATTGTGCTTCATCTGATTATTTGGTTTACTTATATGGAAGAAATAGATAAATTTCTGCTTTTTCCAACACTGCTTTTTTCTCTGGAGATTGCAGTTCAGTCTGTGAGCCAATAGTGTTTTAACCAGCCAGCGTGTTGAAACATTTGAGAGTCCAAATTTTTCCTAACTAATTTTAGGCAAACAACCAAAGATCCAGTCTTGAGAATATAACTGCCTTGACTTTTAACAGTCGGTGAGTGACTCAGATGCTAGGTGGGCTAATTTGCCATTTGGAGGTGCTATGAAGAGTGCTATGAGTCTTCTGTCTCTTTATTCATGGTTTCAAACAGAAGCTATGATGATATAAATTGTGAGTCTAAAAATAGGGAAGAAAATCCACAGACTTTTTCTAGTATCATTCAAGGTACAGAACTTCCTGAAAATATAGTATTTTCCTGGTTTACATACTAGAAAGATAAAACCTTAGTCTGATAAGAGAGGCCTTTCAATTAGGATCATAACAAAAATCATCTTACTGGAATACTTCACATGAAAGAAGTCTTCTTCCTGTCTTTCCAATCAGTTTCAGTTGATGAGGAAATCTGCAAATGAATTTGTTTTTCAAAACAGGTGATATATGCCAGAAATTTTTGCTGAAACACACAATAATTGTTGCAGGTCTGTCCAGCTTCCCATACCTCATATAAAATGTATTCAGCTATGTCACCAGAGAGACCTGTGATCTGAACTCCATAGTCCCACATACAGGTGTAAACACCCGATCCTCCTCAGCACTGTTTTTTGTGACTGTTGCTCCATTTGGAGGGCAGGGGATGAGCTCATCTATGTCCCCTCTGTAAGAAACATGGGAGGAAACAGCAAAATCATTAAACAATGTTTTGGGGTCACATATTTTTCTGGATTCTATTCATAACATATTCTCCAGTATTTTTGTATGCTTTCAATTTTAATATTAATCTAGATGTTTTAAGTGATAGCCTAACATGTTTTTGGCTCAAGATCTGACTGGACACAAGCCCCTCTGTTGCAAAAGTACTGAAAGAACTGATGGCCTTTACTAGGAGTGAGTGTTCTCATGGCAGAAACACAAAGTTTTTGCCCAGACATAACTGACAAGCATCATTTGAGATAACCTGGAGAATCCAGGATGTCTCTGATATCCTGTGCAGAGGACCTGCAGGTATGAGACACGTCCTGTGAGAGACCTGCACCTTTCTTTGGTGGCAGCTGGAGGCAGGGAGGTAACCTTGGTGCCTTTGTAGAGGTCACTGAATCAGACCCTTGTTTACTATTGAAATGAATACATGTTCAGTCAGTGGACTGACATTGCAGAATTCTGTCATGAATTCTGTCATGAATCTCTGGAAATTCTTCTTGGAGCCAACAGATCACTCAGCACACATCAGAGATAGGGAAGATGAAGTCTGGTTGAGTGGCTGGCATTGAGATAACCATGCTTCAGGTGATTCTTGCTGCAACTCCTATCCCAAAGAGGATAGTAGACTGTGAGATAAGTGGCCTTAATAGTGCAACTGGATCTCTGAACCATTTACTGTGCAGGTTGCTCCATAGCTGAGAGAAAACTGTAAGTTTCCTATGAAGTCCCAGAGCAGACTGGTTCAATAGAGTTGGGTCACAGATTCACAGATTCACAGAATATTATGAGTTGGAAGGGACCCCCAAGGATCATCTAGTCCAACTCACCATCTAACACCCGTACAGAGGCCGAAAGCACATCCCAGAGCGCTAAATGCAAACCTAGTTCCTTCACAGTTTAGCGGCCACTCCGAGCCGGAAGGGACCCACAGGATCATCCAGCCCTACACCCCCCAGCTAGACCATGTCACTAAGCTCCTCATCAAGTCTTGTCTTAAACACCTCCAGGGACGGTGACTCCACCACCTCCCTGGGCAGTCCATTCCAATGTGCAATCACTCTCTCTGTGAAAAACCGCTTCCTAACATTAAGTTTAAACCTCCCCTGGCGTAGCTTGAGGCCGTCGTCGATTGAAAACTGGAAGGTTAGACTATTTGGATACTAATGAGTTCATGATAATCTTTTGTGGGGAATCACTTTGTCTAGTCCCATGCAAGTTTAACACAGAGTTTCTGAGACTGTCAGAGACTAACTGAAATTAGTCACCTCAGCACTGCTCCATGTGGAATTTAGTAGTCCAAAAGCAGTTTACTTAAGATTTTTATTTCATTTAGTGGGCTGAAAAGGTCAATTTCACCAGAATTTGGTAAAATTGTGCAACAGTTGTCCAGGAATGCAGAGAGGGAACTTCTCACTCCATATCCCCACAAAACCCAAGGTTGAGTTTGGTCATGTGAATGTATGTGCCATGTCTACTTTGCCTGCTGAGTCAGGAAGGTCAGTGCAAGCCATGTATCTTGCAACTGCTGCATGGCAACCCTTTCCTGGCTTGGCAATCATCTGCATTGCTCTTTAACCCAGACAAACAGTATGGCGCTCAGCTCAGGGGTAAAGTTCAAACCATCACATTGGGTTTTTTTAATGTACCCATATCTTAAGGGAGATCCTGCTGAAAGAATTTAAGAGTACATAACTAACCTCCTAATAAAAGAATTTATTTACATCCTTGTTGTTTCTTTGACTGACCTTGATGTCTTGAGGAAAGTAATATAGAGGAAAGTCTGCAACAAAACCTTTGAAACATTTGAAATCCTGTTCTGTCGACAGCTACGTAGAGCTTTCCATTTGAATTTGTTTTACAGACAATCTCTGTAGAGATAGGAAGCAGCACATGTTATCCCAGACGGTTAATGGAGAAGGGCACCTGATCTATTTGTGAATCAGAGGCTGTTCCCATGGGAGAATACTTGCTGAAGGAGTGTTTAGACATTAAATAGTAACAAAACTGGTAAAATATTTTTACTGAAGATATAAACTCTTGTCTAAAGCAACCTCTCCCTTTTCTGAAATTACCAAATACAATTAGGACAGTAATGACCAGATTAATAGGTAGTAATAAACATGCTACTAGAAGCATTCCAAGTATTGGACATAAAATTGCACGTTCAGTTAGAGACACCTGTCAGACCACGTGAGCACTTCAAACAGGAGGGCAAGGAATCCTTTGAGATCTACATATAATGTTAAGAGAAAAGGGACTGTACTAAAACTTTTATTGTTGTGCAATGCACTTATTCTGTGTGCTCCACTTGGAAAGCAGAATTAGCAAAAGGTATCTGAAATCCAACTGGGAGCAAATAGCTATTTCTTCATAAATGAGGAACAACTGTGTGGCTGATGTCAATGTCTGTGAAAGTAAGCAGTTTTTGACTCCAGTTGTGGTTCTGGTCCAGCTCAGCTCTGTTCAGAAGTTGATCCTTAGCCTGGATATTTAATTTAGAGGGTATGTATGGATTAGGAGTTGAAGCCTGGTAGGTGTCTTTTCTTTCAAATGTTGACTCTGTACTTCTGATTTGGCATAGGCTGCAGAAGTCAAGTAACGCTTCAAGGTCTTTTAAAAGTTCATACTGTAGTTTGTAGTAATTTAAAAAAAATGTTTATAATAAAAAGGACACTAAAAAATGTCCTACATCTACAGGCTAAGAAGAATTCTTTAAAAAACGTTTTCTCTTGCTCATTGGGAGATAAACATATTCAGGACAAGTTTTTCAGGGTGATAGGTTCTTTGGAGTTTGTCTCTTTCCTGTTTCCCTTTGGGATTCATTAATTCACTCCTGCTCGGTATATCTTCCTCATGACTGAATTCCTGGGTAATACATACCTCCAAGAAAGACAAATAAACAATCCCTGTTACTTCTTTTTTTGAAGAACAAGTCATATTTTTAACATTTCTCTCCAGCTTTGTTCTCTGAGAGAGCTGTCAGGTAGATTTCACGTTCTATTATTATTTGCCTATTACTTTCTTCCTGTGAAACTGACATCCCTTAGCTACAGAAAAACCTCAGCTTTTGCTCCTAAAAGATGACTGGGGAGAGACTGTTATGCTGAGGATTGCACTACATTTAAAACTAGTAAAAATGTTGGAATAAATTTGATGGGGTAGTTCAGTGTAGTTCACATTGATTCAGTTGCTTTTCAGAGTAAATGTCATTGCATTTTTATGTTACCTTGAGAGTAAATCAAATGTTAACCAGAATATCTTTAAGACAAAGCAAACCTAGGTGACTATAGGTTGCAGCATAATTTAATTTTCTATGTTTGTACACATCGGTCAGTTGGCCTTCCTGTTACAAAGTTCGAGGAAATATTTGCTTTGGAAAGGAGAAACTAATTCTGTCACTGTCTAGAAACAAACTGTGAGGAAGCATCTTCTCCATTAAAAATTAATAATTAAGGATCAGGAGGTCAACTAATCCCAAAAAAAACCATCAAGAACTCTCACTTAAATCAAAAAGAAAGACAAGTGAAACTGTGCATGAGAGAAGATTGTAGAACGAAATGTAGAGATGTTTGTCCAGCATAATGGGTTTTAACCTATGGCATCCAGACTTCTCGGGACTATAAATTCCTTCTAAAAAGTAAAAACCTCAAGGTAATGAAGACATTCAGGATGATTATTTCTCAGTGAGCTTAAATTGTTCTATATGCTACTGAAAAATTGCTAAACTTCTAAAAGTAGGAAAGGTCAAACACAACATGCCTCGTACATTGGCTTACCATTGTTGGAACATTTGAACTGATCCTGTGTTTGGTATAGCTGTATTCAGTTACAAGTCATTCTTTGACTGGGAGGCACTTTTATGAACCAGAAGGCTCTTGTGTTTGTTGCAATTAGGGCTGCTAGTTTTAAAACAGAATTAAAAAAAATATGAGGATTATAGTAAAATTTAAGAAGTTTCTAACATTAAATCAAATATTTTGAAGCCTTTATCAGATTCTGAAAACCTTGAGAAAACATAAATAGTAACTTAACTGTGTTCCTGTATGTCTGTGGTGAAATAAAAGAGGGCTTCAGAGTGATCTTGAACATGGTACTTGAATGTTAGCTAGTTGCTGTCTCTGTGTTGTATTACCTTCATCTCAGACATATCTATTCACCAAGGGGCCAGCACTAAGCAGTGCAGCTTTGAGGTGGTTAGTGCCACTTGCCCCTGGCTTCTCATTCCTTTATGTAGATTATTAGTATGGGCCAAGTTATTGTTTAAATATTTTTATTTAAATGCCATTAAAAACAGTGTTAAATGGTCTTCTGTTAGTGTCCAAGCCAAATACATGATATGTATTTTGTGGCTTCTTTTACGGTTTCCATTATCTTATCATCTTATCTACTTGCAGCAAAATGTATTTAGCAGGCTGAAAGCTTACAGAGCAGCCCAGAGTGCCTAAGAAAGCTTTTATTTGAAAGTAAGCACCAGCCGTCTGTTCCTTAGAGGACTACACTGGACTCCGGCTTTTCTTTCATAGAATAACCTAATGGTTAGCACAGTTACCAAGGAAATGAGAGATATATATCCTGTTAGGTCCTCTAGCTGAAAGAACTGTAAACCAAAACATCCCGTGAGAATATATGAAAAGACAGGATATGAGAATAGTCTTCAAAGCTACAGAGAAACATCTTCTTTTTTCTTAAAACTCATGTAAAAATAGCAGAAATATATTTAACGTTGAAGCCTAAGGTGTAAGGCACCCACTGGTATGGCAGAATACCACAGATCAAGTAATAGGATAGTTTCTGTATTTTCTTTAATGAATGTTTCACTGAAACTGCATCTCTCTCAACAGAAATGTGGATTTTCCCCTCCCAAATTATTTCTAGAATAATATTAAACCTACTGAAACACTTCGGCTAACTAAATTTTTTCTTTGAGCTTTGCTCATATTGCTTAAGACTCAAAATACCATGATGTGTCATTCCCCTTGCTGTGACAGTCTCTTGATTTCTTCCTCTTTGTCCCATGTCTTGGGTGGAAAATTCTAAAAGCTTTGGTGGGTCTCAGTCCCTTTGGGAGGTCAACCCACATTCTCGTAGTTCCTCTGGGCTTCCTGCACATGAAATTCATTATTATGGTGAAGAGTTACATGATGTCACACAATATTACAACCTTTTGAATCTTTATTTTATTTTTGAAGCTGTAGACTGTGCCCAGAACTCAGTAACTTGGGTCCAAAATAGCTAAGAGACTGGATGAGTAATATCTATCCTGTACTACTTGTCAGTAGATATGAAGAAAATAGTTGTCTGATAACTAGAAAAGACAACACCAGTGATTCTGTAATGGTTAACAGGAACATGTTTTCAGAGTGTTTACATAATCCATATAATTGTGAACAATGTAAGTGGAGTGTTTGTTGCAAACTTTACTTACAGTACACTTTTATTGACATGCACAATATGTCCCAGATTTTAGTGAGTTTTAATTAACGTCTGAAGACTGCAGTAAGTGTTTCTAGGAAAATTTCTAGATGGAATGCTACTTTTGAGAAGGCTTTTCCCTTTCCATAGTTTCAAGAGCACCATGTGCAATGTTCTTAGGTAAAATGGCAGATCTTTGCTCTTTTGGAGCTGTAGGATAGTTGTGGAATGAAGAAAATGGCTGTCTTTCCTAGAATTATCTTTTGTTGTTCCTATTTAGTACAAAACTACACAAAAGTTTCTGAAGAATAGGCTCTTCAGTGAATTCATTGTCTGTGGAATATTTTTTCCTCCATGTTAAAAAAAACCCCCACTATATACACGAAGAGAGAAAGAAAAAGATATCATTGATGGTATTTAAATACTTCAGTAATGTACAAGATTTCAGTGAATTTTAGTACCCTGGAAAGTTTCAACAGTATGCTATCCTCTTGTTAATTCAAAGAAAGATGTGGCACTGGGTGCTATATTTCTTAAGTGAACCATTTAGAATAATTTTTTGTCCACAAAAACCCACTGCATGCATTTCTTTTCCTCACTGAAACTGTTAAGCTCAGAGTGTCCATTGCTATGGTAATAATGTATTGACTTTTTCTCACAGAGCAAAGAAAGAGAATCCCTCCTTTATCTGAAAAAGATGCAGTTTTTTTCTGCTTACCTGTGACTGATGCCTTCAATCCCTGCCAGGAAAGGCTTCCAGAAACAGTGATGGTTATATATTTATTTTCAACCCAGCAAAAGTAACATTGCAAGCAAAGAAAACAGTATTACTAACAATTTTAAGTATTAAGGCCAAGAATAGCTGTGAATAATGAAGCTGTAGGAAATACCACTCAATTTTTCAGGTTCCACTGTGAATCATTGTTTAGAAATAAAAACAAAACCAAACCAAACCAAATCACAGGGAATAAATCAGTTTGTGATGAAGACAGTTCATTTCGACCTGGGGAGAAAATTACTTTAAAAAAGAACAATGTAACAGGGCAGAGGTGTCCTTTGTGTAAATAGGAACTCAGCTGCTCTTCCCTTTCTTCATCAGGCATGTTTCCATCTTGTTTCAAAGTAAGGGCTATGGATCCAGGATGTTCCAAATATGAACACAATCCTTCAGATGGCAGCTCTTTATCAAGTGCAAGGTCCTGCACCTGGGATGACATAACCAAATGGCTCAGTACAGGCCAGGATCTGTGTGGCTGGGAGCAGCCTTTCTATGAGAGACATGGAGGTACTGGTAGACAACAAGATGAACTTGAGCCAAGTTGCAGCAACAAAGACAAATCAGGTTCTGGGCTGCATCTATGAAGACATTACTAGGAGAAATAAAGATAATAATAAATACCCACTGTACTCAGAATGTATTAGACCATAGCAGTAGTATTGTGTCCAGGTCTGGTCCCCACCATTCAAGAAAGAGGTGGACAGATTGGGTGGAGTCCAACGGATGACTGTGAGGATGATCAAAGGGCTGGAGAATCTGCCCTCTGAGGAAAGACTGAAGGAGTTAGGTCTTTTCACCCTGGACAAGAGAAGACCTAGGAACGTTCTCATCATAGTATTCCAATGCCTGAAGGTTGGCTGCTAGGAGGAGAGAGGCTCTCTCTTGACCAGGATCAACATGGAAACGACAAGTGGCAGTGGGAACAAGTTGTTCTGGTAGAGGTTTCATCGTGACATAAGAAAGAAATGTTTATAGTGAGACCAGTCAGACACTGTAACAATCTCTGCAGAAATGTGATAGAGTCCTTATCATAGGAGAATCTTTCAAGCTGCAATGTGACAGTGCTAGACCACCTCATTTAGGCTCCCTTTCCCATGAATGGCTGGATCAGATAACCTTTGAGTTCCTTTCCTGAAGATTACGACAGTCTGTTGTTTAGTTGCCTTGTATAAAGACTATGTGAAATTATTTCCAGATATATTGTAATTAAGTGTATATTTTTGNTTGGGAGTGGTCATGAAAGACCTTTCCCTCTTGTGAGAGAGAGAGAACTTTATGGAGGGGCAGAGAGATGGTTCCTACCCTGGATCTGATCAGAAATACCAACTTGCCTGGTTTACCCCTACCCTGTGTTCCCCCTTTTTCTCCTGGTGGAAAAGGGAATATTACATCTATTGTAAGAGAAGGAGGGGTGGGGGGAGAAAGGTTGCCTTCTAAATGATGCTTCCCTTGCAGTTCTGAGCTTGTTAGTTAGAAAATAAACCCTTTATGTTCTTTATTTATAGTTTTGCCTTGCTTCTTTTGCCTGTGACCAGTTTTATTTTATTTTCCAGTTTTATTTTCCAGTTGGTTTTTTAGTTTTCTCCTTCAGGAGAAGTTGGGGTGGGTCTCTGGCATCCAGCCAGGGTCAAACCACGACAGAAATTGAAATACTGTTTTAATTAGATGGTCAGATGAATTCTCCAAGGTAGTCACACACTGAGTGAAGATTAAATGTTTCTTCCTTTCTTTGTTTTGTGTTGAGCATTTAAAATTTATATTCAGCATATGAAGAGACTTCGGAGTCAGAGTATTAACTGGATTAACGAAAACAGCCGCTAAAATTCTTTTATGACCTAATTTGGGGGAGAAATAGAATATTTTCACATTTTATAGTAGGGCAGATGTGTATAATAAGTCTAATTTAACATGTTCATTATTTTCATTACCTCATCTCTACTAATTCTATGTCATGAAATTCTTGATAAAGGACACTGAAACTTATCATTCTGATCATGATAGATGCTATAAATAATGGAATATTATTGAGCTCAATATATTAGAAACCTGAAGCTCTCCTGAGAGAAAGACATTGTCTGGTAATAAGAGCGTTTCATTATGAGTCAGAGATCTTTTTGTTTTGCCTTAATGGACATCAGGGCAGCTTCCAGTGTGGGAGCTGTCATGAATCAAACATGGAGCATTTGTGAACAATGCAATGATGCTTTTCATTTTAGAGTCTAGTGGTAAGCAATAGTAGAAACACTATATCCCTTGTTGGTCCTTGTTTCTTTTTAAAACCTTAGATGAACTGGAAAGGGTTCAGAGGAAATCAAAAGAATGATAAGAGAGTTAGAAAAGTTTACCTATGAGGAAAGGTTGAAGAGCTTACTGATAGCACTGTGAGACCACTCTTTGTTACCTTTGAAGGTTCTTGACAATTGAAGAGGGTTCCTGGGAAAAAAGCTGATATTATATCCAGATATTATATCCTTTTCAAAAAGGGCAAGGAAGAAAATTACAATGGAAAAATAGGTCAGTCAGCCTCCCTTGAGTCTCAGAAGACTATGGAGAAAGACCTCACAGAAACCATTTTCAAGCATATGAAGGACAAGAATATATTTGGCAACAGACGGTATGGATTTATCGAGGCCAAAGTATGCTCAACAGATAACCTTCTATGGTACTACTGACTCTTTGTATAAGGTGAAGGGAGTGGTATATGTCATTTGCCTTGAATCAAACAAGGCCTTTAACACAAATTCCCATAACAAATATGTAACCTAGGGGACACGATGCCTACTGAATGGACTACAAACTGGATGAAAAACTGTCTAGAACTCCAGGTTTAATGGGTTGTGGTCAACAAATTGAATTCTAACTGGCAGTGATATTCCTCAGTATTGTGATTTAACTCTAGATGGCAATTCAGGCCCATGCAACTGCTCACATACTCCTGTTGTGTTGGGATGCTGGAGAGAATCAGAAAGGTAGAAGTGACAAAACTTGTGGACTGAGATAAAGATAGCTGATTAGATAAAGCAAAAACTGCGTATTCAAGCAAAGCAAAACAAGGATTCACTCACTATCTCCCATGGGCAGGCAGGTGTTCAGCCACCTCCGCGAAAGCAAGGCTTCATCATGTGTAATGGTAACTTGGGAAGACAAACACAATTACTCCAAAAGTCCCCCACTTCCTTCTCTTTCCCCCAGCTTTATATACTGATCACGATACCATATGATGTGGGATATCTCTTTGTTCAGTTGGGGTCACCTGTCCTGGTTCTATGCTCTTCAATCTTCCTGTGCATCCCCAGCCTCCTTGCTGTAGGAGTGGGGTGAGGAGCAAAAAACCCCTTGACTCTGTGTAAGCACTGCTCAGCAATAGCCCAAACATGCCTGTGTTATCAGCACTGTTTCCAGCACAAATCCAAAACATAAACCCATGCCAGCTGCAATGAAGAAAATTACTCCAGCCCAAACCAGCACAATCAGGGGCCAGTATTTGGATTCATTCTTCTTAATACTTTCATCAATGACCAAGATGATGAAACCTTTGACAGTGCAAGTTTATGAATGAAACTGAAATGGCAGGGGATGGAGTGGGGAGGAAGGGAAAAGGGCAACACTGACCAATACACTGAGGGAAAGCCTTGATGTTTGGAGTAACCTTGACATCCTTTAGAAATGGACTGCAAAGAAACTCATGGAGTTTAGCAAAGACAAATGGAAAGTTGTGCAGCTGAGACAGAACAAATGCATGCAGCAATACAGGCTGCTGAGATAGCAGGATGCAGAAAAGGACCTCGGGGTGTTGGTGCACAACAAATTGAATGTGAACCATCAGGTTGAATTGTACCCAGCACGTCAAAGAAAGTATTTATTCCCCTTTACCTGGCATTGTGAAGGCCACATCTGGTATATTGTGTCCAGCTTTGCATGCCCCAGTACTAAAGTTTTTCCAGCAGAGTGTCATCAAGAGAATTGAGTGACTGGAGCATATAATGTATGAGGCTGTATGAACTCAATTTGCTCAATATAGAGAAGAGAATGTTACAAGCAGATTAAATTTCTGTCTTTGGTGACCTAAAAGGGCCGTGTAGAGCCAGAGTCTTGTAGGAGGTGAACAAAAAAGGGACAAGAGGAATTAGCCTCAGGTTGCAATAAGGAAAATTGTAACTGAATATAAGGAACAAAATTTCAGAGTGAAAATTCTTAAGCAGTTGAATAGATTGCCAAGAGACATAATGAAATTTCCATCCTTGGAAATTTTCCTGAACAACCAAATATAAATTTGAGGTTCACTCTACTGTTAACACTACTAGGAGGAAAAATTGGTCAATATGCTTTTGGTTTGAAAAAGAAAATCTGGTCTTCTCTAGGAGCACAAGAGAGATCTTTGAGGTCTTTTCAGAACTTTGCTTCTGTGAATATTTTAAGGTTAGCCCTACAAAAAATAAATTGTGTTTCACAGCAGCTAGATGTTGGGTTCTTTGATAAATATTGAAATTTATGCTTGTGAATAAGGAAAAAGGCTTTATCTGAAGCTCTGGAGTATTCCGGCACCTAAGAAAGGAAGTCACAAAAAACCAGTGTGTGGATGCACACTGTGAATTGTAAACAAAATATAAAATGAATACATGACATACATATCAGTTTTTAAGGAATTTATCCAGCTTTGTCTGAATTTGTGATATGATCACAGTAGAAACCTAGTCCAGGAGTTGTGCGCCTATGTAAATATTACAAAGCATAGGTAGAAAATAGGCTTTTTTTTTTTTTTTTAAATCAGCTGCTCAAGCGTTATTACACTTATCAAGTTTAGAGAAAATGTTGTGAGAATTAATTCCAAGTCAGCATTTCTTAAATGCTTTGAAGATAAAAGAATATAAAACACTAATTATCAGTACTAATTAACATCACACCAAACATGACTCACTAACTGGTTTGTCAAGACTTTAGAGGGTTGTCAACAATCTTCTAGAAAGCTTGAAAACCTCTTTCTCACAGACAGAAAATGAGAGCTGGAAAGCACTGATTTAAAGCTAGGGAACATCTCTGGCTTTATCTGACTCCAATCAGAGTAAATTCAGTTTCAGGTGTATCAGAAGCTAGCCTTTAATTTGGGACCATTCTCCAAACCATGTAGGGAATCACTAAACAAATGTAACGGGGCTAGACTCATAACTCCTACAATTCTGAGATTAAATATTCTCTTTTCCATCATCCATATCTAATAAGTCTTCTCAGTAGGTACAGTTGACTCCCTGGCTTCTATACTCCCCTGTTACTCCAGACATATATACATGCTGAGGTTATTTTTCAGATGGTAATACTGTAGTAGAACTATTTTCATGCAAATCCATTCACATGAGAGAGTTCTGTCTCTTTTTCATCGTAGGTTTTTATGCAGCTAAGGTAGGATACAACCTATCTTAATTTTAGGACTCTTGTCTTAATTTTAGGACTCTTTTCTTAAATTTAGGGCTGTGTGGGAACTAGGTGTCATAGATCTAATTACACTGTATCTAGAGCTAGATACGACTGATAGCTATCCAGATCTGGTGATATATTGAGATGATGAAGTATGGGTTTCCACCCCAGGATGAGATCAATAGCTTTCTATAGTCCATTGACTGGACCAATCATCTCTCTGTTAAAGTAATAGAAGCCCTCAAACTTATCTTAATTGGCGTGCATCTACATTATAGAAATTTAGACTCGACCAGGTTGAATACCACCTCTGTCTGTCAGGCGCATTTATGTAAAACGTCCCTGTTGGCCTAATCTATTACAATTGAACTGAGCAGGCCTAAAAAACCAAGAAGAATTAATCCCTTCTCAAAAGATGAAGCAGCGTAGTGAGACAGAGAGTTATTACTGATGCCTCTCCTTGCTGTTTTGGCAGATTGTTCCATGTGATGTTACTCTTCCATGAACCAGAGTAGAGATTGGAGAATTTGGGTAGAAGCAGCTGGTTGGGTTGAATACTGTCCTTTCCCTGGGAGTTTCAAATCTATATCTCTAGAGAGTCAGACCAAACACCGCATTGTCTGTTTTGAGAGCAGATGCTTTCCATCTAATTTCCCAAAGAGGTGCCAACTATTGCAGCAAGAACTTCAAACTTTATTGCACCATAAAAATGTAATTGAGTTGCTTCCTGGGAAAACCATATAACTATTAGGTTGTCTTACAAGAAACGTCATTCCATTTTGTGAGGAACCTGATCCCATAATTTATCGCTGAGCAGCTAATTTATCAATTAGCTATTCCCAGATGTTACATTTGATAGCCTGCCACTTCCACTGACCTATTTCAAAAGACAGGGTTTGCCACACCTGCATTTTGTTCATGTATCTGGCTTTCACTGCCTTGGAGAGCTGGTCATGGACAAAGGCAGAAGAGAGCTTAATTGCTGGTCACAGTTGGGCTTGGGCCAAATCACTTGACTGTTTAGGACTGTTGCTCTTTTAGGCACACATTTAAATTCAGAACATGTGGGGAACATGCAGAGTTTAAACAGTTATGCAAAAAATAAGGGAAGATTATGAGAATCTCATATTTGGATTTATATATCCAATTATGTATATATGCAAGTGCTTT
This sequence comes from Pitta sordida, assembly GCA_013390025.1. Taxonomy (NCBI): domain Eukaryota; kingdom Metazoa; phylum Chordata; class Aves; order Passeriformes; family Pittidae; genus Pitta; species Pitta sordida. The sequence continues at coordinate 66,661 of WEKX01013724.1, read as the reverse complement.
TTAGGCCCCTGCCCAAGCTGTTATCGTAACTACTAAAAATAATTCATGACATATGTCTGCAGCACAGTTCTAAATTACAGCTGCTTCTCATTCATAAACTTTCACGTGTGTATGTGTGTTTGAGGCAAATACATGTTTCAAACCTTTGTTGATTTCTGACACAAACAGATCTGACAGTAATGGGAGACAGAACTGCTAACTTCTGTAAGTTTCCAAAATTTAATGTATTTTTTATAATCTCTGAGAGTGTGAAAAGACCAGCCTTAGCCTATTAACTCTCACCATTAATACATAAGATACAAATTAAACATCACAGAATCACAAAACGGGTCAGGTTGGAAGGGACCACAATGGGTCATCTGGTCCAACTTTCCTACTCAAACAGGGTTATTCTAGAGCACAAAATATAAAACTTAAGATATAAATCAAAACACGTATTTCCTTAGACAAGTGGTTTTACAGAAAAGTAAGGCTTTTGGCACTGTTTCTGAAGAAGAAAATGAAAAAAACCCAGAATTGCAGTCATAGGTGAAGTTCACAAAACAGCTTATAATGTTGAGACTCTACAGGTTTTGAAAGTAAATGCTGTTACAGGCGGATTGGGCTGTAGGCAATAAACATCTTGACTGTTTACCTAGAGGCCTTAGATGCTTTTAGGTGCCTAAGCTAGTTACCTGCACATTGTGTGCTCTGAAAAGTAGGAATTTGCAGCTTCAGAATAGGAACAAGTATATCTGACTTCACGGAGCATGTTGCCGCAGAGTAGAAGCCATTTAGAAATTACAATTCAGAAATTCCATTCTTCTCTGAGGCTCTGGTGCCTTACACAGGCTGCAGGATATTTGATGATATCTAATTTTTTTCCTAATAACCGAGTAAAACTCATGTTCTATTTAAAAGGAGGTGTAAGCTGAATTATTTTAATCTGCTCTATTTTAACCTATGATTTTGAATGATATCCAAGGCCAGCTGAAACAGGAAAATTTAAGTTGGACGGATTCATCTTCATAGTTTAATTAGTGTCTTTTCATATGTGGTAAAATACATATGTTAGTTTTAGAAGTGCCACCAAAATGAAAGCCAAATGCCGAAGTACCAGCTTCATTATCATAGTTGTGCAGTTTCTATAAAACATGCACAGCAATTCATGTTCTTGCTTAGGAGATGCTGAGGGGATTTGGGTTTTTTTTGGGGGGGTGGTTGTTTGTTTTTTAAGTTTTGTTTGGGATTTTTGTTGTTGTTGTTGTGATTTTTTGTTTGTTTGTTTGTTTGTTGGGGGATTGCATTTTTTGATGCTACTTTGTGGTAGTTTTGAGCATACATGTCATGTCCAAGAAGCATGAGTGCAGAAGACATTTAAATATACAACTTCTGATAGTCCAAGTGTTAATCCAGATTCCTGACAGGCTTTCCTGGGAACTATCTAGATCTGCAATCATATTCCAATTCAGAATGGTGTTGGAACTTGAACAAGAGTGAAATATCCGTCGAGAAGACTGAAAGGTAAGTAAACTACTTGAAAGTACAAACCATGAAGTATTGATGGGTGGCAGTAAGTCTCATCAGTGAGTCTGCAAAAGCTTGTTATCAAGTATAACATTTAGGGACAAAAATAATGATGTTAAAGGGTTGTTCTTTAGTCATTTGTGTTGAAATAGGAAGTGCTGTCCTCTATGAATGGCTGCAGTAATCAGTAATGTCCTCTTAGTTTATCTGGAAGTGATAACAAGGACTGACCTTATAGAACCTATGATATAAGATAAAAAACGAGGTAGCTGAGATACAAATCTAAAATTAATTTTCGATCGATAGTGGGCAACTCATGTACTTTTACTAAAGAAAGATGAGATTTGAAATGGGGTTGAATCTTACTGCAAAGGCCTTATAGTGCATGTAATGTACTATTATAAAGAGAAAATGATGCTATTTCTTTACAGTACATTACATTTCTGTTTCTTCAGTTTTCTACTTAACAAATACATCTCTTCACCTAGAAATGCATAGAAGATGTCATATTGCAAATAGTACATGTTTATATAATTGTATATATGCACATAAATATGTACCATCAGAAAGGAAAGTGAGTCATTTAGATGCTAGTATTATCATTTCTGAGCAAAAGTTTTAGGTATGTATGTCTTAAAGAATCATCATCAGATTTCACTATCTTAGCTGCTACTGCTGTCTCAGATTTCATGTTCACTGACTCACTGATTCAAAACAAGAGATCCTATTTCTAAGGAGTGACCTCAGTGTTGGGGTGTGAAGAAGACAGTGGCAAAACGTGTTTCTTTCAGAGTTTGCACAATGTTTTTGGCAGAAAATAATTCAAGATTTATTATGCTGCTGAGAAATAAATAAAAGAGTGTTTTTGATCCTAGTAGACAGGTTAGGACCTTAGAAGGCAGAGACTAGTGTTCCAGTTACTGAATTGCTTATGGGTGCTAAATAGGTATGGGTTAGTTCTTGGTGTTTATCCATGTCTAATACTAGTCTTCTAAACTGGGACATGGTGTTGCTTAAAGAGAAAGCATTATTTTATTCCCTTTTTCAGACTGAAGACAGAGGTATAGAGACAACCTACCGTGAATTGAATTAAAGTGGTTTGGAAAGTTAGTATTGAGCCCTTTTAGCAGCAGTGCATTCTCCTAAAATTTCTTACAGTGAACTTAATCAGGCTAGCTTGAGTAATCAAAAAATTATAATTCAAGCATGTTTTCATATAGCCTTGAACTAACAGCTGAAGGTTGTAACTTCTTAAACGGTTGGACTTTTTTCTGTAGGATTGCATATGACATTCAATAATGCATTATTATCAAAGAATAGCAAATGTTTAATATCAAAATGTACTAATGAAGATTTATTCAAACATCTCTCTTAATCCAGATATTGACCTTCATCAGTCAGAACTGATCAGAGTTGCTGGCTTAGGATTCCTACATTTACTTAAATCAAATGATACAAAAATTAAAAAACACATTGGTTATAAACAAAATAGCTTATTAATTTTAGTGTTATCTCATTTAATAGAATGGATTGTATTCCTTCTTCTCTTCCCTGCAGTTCTATTTACTTTGTCTTTCTCCTTTCCTTCCTTGCTTTGTGATTTTTTTCTCCATCACTGTTTTTGACATCTCATTTTCCCATTCAGAGTCTATTTTTGACTGTATATGTCTTTCTGCCGACCCTTCGACTCCAAATGAGTTTTTGAGAGTAACTTTTAGTGTCATTTAAAATTTTTAATGCGATACTGTTGCCCATTTTTCCATGTAAAGTCCTTTATTGTTAATCAGTTCAGTTTCAAACTTACAATGGCCTTGGTATTTGAAAGTCAGTTCCTAAAATCAAAAATACAAACAATGCCATAGGCAAGCTAGCACACTGGGAAAGTACAGAATAACACTTCTCTCTGAGAATAGCAATAAATGAGTGTAGTCAGGTAGCACTGGTAGTAAGATGGAAGTAAAAAAATACAAGCACAAAACAGCAGAAATACAAATTTCTCTTTCTTTAAGTCAGTAAAAGGATATACTAAAAAAATGTGCTTATTGCAACCAGGAAAATTAGTGTAGTTGTGAGAACTAGAGAACAGCAATTTCAATAAGGAAACAAAATATTTTTCATCACTTTTTAAATTATTTTGGTACATTTTTATAATTCTGTCATGTTTCAACCTCTGCCAGTAACCAAGCCCTGTGCAGCCACTTGCTCACTCCCCCATCAGGGAGATCAGGGAGAGAATTAGAAGAACGAAAGCTAGAAAACCTGTGGTTTGAGATAAAGATGGTTTAGTAGGGGAAGCAACACAGAACCAAGACTAAACAATGAATTCATTCAGTGCTCCCTCCAGGAGAGCAGGGCCCATCACATGTAAGGGTTACTTGGAAATGCCATCACTTCAAACTTCCTCCCCTTTCTCCTTCTTCTTCTCAATTTATATACTGAACATGATGTCATATGGTCGGAAATAGCCTTTGGTCATTTGGGGTCACATGTCCTGGCTGTGTCTCCTTCCAGCCTCCCATGCACCCCCAGCTCCCTCACCAGTGTGACAGTATGAAAGGCAGAAAAGGCCTTGACTCTGAGTAAGCACTACTCAGCAATGACAAAAACATTCCTATGTTATCAACCTTGTGTTCAGCATAAATCCAAAACACAGCGTCATATCAGCCACTGTGAAGAAAATTAGTTCTACCCCAACTGAAAGCGGCACAAATTCCTAACAAAGTACTTGGAAATTTTAATATTTTATGTATCTCCTACACAGGTATAAATTTAATTCCAAAGTCTGTCAAGCTAGACAAAAGTTTGCCCTGCTTGAGTTTGCATTCCTGAGAATGAGAAACTTTACATAACTTTAATGTTATGTTGAACCCAAAATTTCCCACTCTTTAGTAGATTTTTTTTGATTGCGTGTTTCTGATAACTGGTGCTCTACAAGATACTAGTTCTGATTGGGACATGACCAAAAATGGATGTTTTATTGCAGTCATACCTTACTTATTCACACTTCTGGTTTCGTGTTTTCATTACTTCATGGGGTTTTTTTCAGCGAAAACTATTTGATTATTTCTGGACCTTCCTGGTCAATGCATGTGCAGTACCTCTGCAGCGCTGAGGGGTGGCGCTGGTGCTCCCCCCTGGGGCAGGATGGCCACGCCCTGTGGGTCAGGGGGGCCATGCCTCTCATTGTCTTGGAGATCACCCACAGTTCTCTCCCCGTTCACAGAAATGGCAGCTGCCGTCCTCCGCCACCATCCTGGGGCTACAAGTGGCAGCTGCCAGCCCCTCACTGCCCTCCCATGCCCAGAAATGGTGAGTGCCAACCTCGCTGCATAAGCCCTCCCCTCCCACACCGCAGAGGGGTGGGACACCCTCCGAAGCCTCCCCTGGCACCGCAGGCATAGGGGACCCCTCCACTACCTACTCCAGCACTGCAGGGAAAGCTGGGACTCCCCGTATCCTAGTCCCTGCCAAAGGGAACCTTGGGGATTCCCCGGGCATGGGGAGGGGTCAGAAGAGATTCCCTTGACTCTCCTGACCTGTCAGAGAGCTTGGGGAGGTGCCGGGACGGCCCCCAGGGCTCTGGGACTGAAGGGGGTGAGGTGACAGGCGTGGCTTATTTACATATTCATGACACACCTATCTTTGCAGTTTGGGTGATTCGCAGGCCTGGAGGAATCCTCTTCCCCCACAAATTTCTACATATGACTGTATTAGCATATTTTTTCAACTTTAATGTAGAAGTTAGTTTTTCATTTCTATTGCCTCTGTATTTGTCAGTCTCATTCTTCCTACTTTCTCACATTCCAACTAAGCCTCAACGATTTTTGTGCACATATTGAAAAATACAAGTTAAATACAGAAGTATAAACTGACATAGTTATCAGGAGGCAAAATATATTCTGTAAGCATACTGGTATTTAGAACAAGAAAGAAAGATCTCCACAAAAAAAGGATAGGATATTGCATAGTGGAATATCCCAAGAATGATGGAGTGTTTAGTATTTTTTTAATTTTTATTCTTTGATAAAATGCTTAAATGATTAACACAATTAAAACATATGGGAATAGAGGTAAGAACAATTGTAGTATAAGTGAAAAAAGAGGGAAGAAATTCATGTGTCATTTTCAAATCTGGTCAGCCAAGAAAAATTCCCAGCAGGAGATGCAGAAAACTGAGTGAGACCATCTCAAAAATTTGTATCTGAGAATTCATACAAAATGGATCAAGCTCCCAAAGACTATAAGAGGACAAAAATAGCGTTGATTCTTGAAAACTAGGGGTAAATAAGTAAACTAAGAGACTACATAAAATTTAACATCTTAAATTCCTGTAAAAGTATCAAATAAACTCATTGAAAGCAGCAAGATGTAAAGTAGCAACCTTCACCAATTTGTCCGTTACAGATCATGTCAAACCACATTATATTTGTCTTTTTGACAGGGTAACAGGCTGATGGATAAAGAAGGAGCAGATATGATTTATTTTGACTTCTGAAAGGCTTCAGGCACCATTTCACATGACAGTTTCATGCAGAGGCTAGGGATCAAGATGATCCCAACTGTAAGGCCGCACAACTAGGTGCAAAAATAAAGTTCAGGAGAATGGTTTCAATGGCTTACTATGAAACTATAGGGATGTATCAAGAGGGGTTACACAAAAGCCTGTACTAGGCCTGACACCACTTAGTGCCATCCCTAATGTCTTATATCAAGGACAGAGAGGAAAATTTCTAGATTTGCAAGCAATATAGATCTGGCTGTAAGTGCTAACAACGGCAGGATTTGAATTCAAAGTCGTATTGACTGACAGGAGTCAGCCAGACTGAAATAGTTATGTTTGCATTATATAATGAAGAGTCAAAGGTTTTATACATTGGCAGAAAAAAATCAAGTGCAGAAATACAAGATGAAGAAGGCTGTATTAGCCTTCATTTTTCTATAAAGCAACTGGTTTGCTGATTAGAAAGCAAACACAATCATATTTTATTTGTTAATAAATTTTTAAGGCAATCATGTTAGTTGCATAATATTCATGATTGGAGAAAGACATCTCCCTGCAGCCAGGCCTTCAGTCAGATGTATCTCCTCTCTCGTGTCGTGTTGTGTCCTCTCTTCTCCTTTCTCCTCTCCTCTCCCGCCTATTTTCTCACTGGATCATCCATTCTGCTATTGTCATCCCATGTGTATCATAAGCTTCTTTTATCTTTTCTTCAAAACTGTTAAGTGAAATCCTTTAGTCTTTAATGGCCCTCATGGTAAAGGGGTAGCTTGTGTCAGCAGTACAGTGCCCTGTTTATTTCCCATTGATGGCTTCTATATTCGCTTGAGGCTCAGGCTGCCTACCTGGTGATCCTGGTGAAGTACTGCTGCGAATATTAGTAGTTTCTGTCTCTGGGATAGTGGAGCCACTCCCTTGTCAACGATGAAGTGGAATGAATTAGGGTTAGCTGATCATTTCTTGGGACATAGGAAAGGATTAGCAGCTGCCTGAGGTCATTTCCACAGCCCACCTCCATAATGTTCCAGACCACTGCCCCTAAAAATGTATTTGTATAAACAAACAAGGAAACACACATCTCTATATCTAGTAATTATTACTATGATTTATAAATTTGTGGAATTTCTAGACATACATTCTAGACATTTTCTCTTTTTTGGCATTTTCAGTGTTTAAAATTGAGGTACTGGGTATCTCTAGATATCTGAACTGATTGAAATCTAGAGAGACAGTTACTCAGCAACACTAAGCAAATTAATGAAATTTAAGATTTCTGGAAAAATTACTAGGGTTTGAGATATATTGCACTGCAGTGGTCATTCTTAAATTAGACTAGACAGAGTATTAACAAAAGTTGAAGTGGTTTTTTTAAGTGTTGAATGCATTTGTGTTAGGTCCAAAATACATAAAGTTGTAAGGCAAGGTCCTTTAGAGATAGAGTATGAGGGAGCTAGGAAGTTACCCAACTGTCATTAGAGGAAAGAAAGTGGGTTTTCACTATAGATAATCTTTCACAGAAGAAGACTGAGTGCATATGATCTCAGACCAACAGACTTAATTTGTATCTATTTCTTGAATTAAAATCCTAGTCTTATGAATGCTGTCATGTATTTAAAGGTGAGGCCTCCAATAACAAAACAGTTTTTACTCCTTGAGTGTAAGTTCTGGTGAGATTTCTTCCTGGAAAAATTAGGTCACTCCACTCCACAAGAGCCTGAGGAGTGTAAAATATTTAGAATTAGTATGATTAGTTTTGTATACAGTGGCACAAAGATGAAGATGAACTGTACACAAATTCTTTAAATTGTTTTAAGGCAAGTATGAGGTATTAGCATTTTCTTAGTTAGAACAGAGATTATTTACATAATTTGTCTTGATGATAAATGTTCATACAAGACTCTGGGAAATGGCACTGAACCTTCTTCGGAAATGTTTACATTGCCTTAGTATTGGGAGGTATAGTA
>WEKX01013724.1:0-29500 GCA_013390025.1 Pitta sordida | reverse complement strand
AGCGGGGCGGGGGGCGGCGAGTGCTGACGCCATGGCAAATGAGCGAGCGGCGGGACGGAGTTGGGAGCAGGGTGGGGTGTGGCGAGTGCCCTGCGAGCAGGGAGGCGGGGGGGGGGGCGGAGCCGATGCCGTGAGCAGCGGAGCCGGGGGCTGATCAAACTGAGGTCGCGGTATCTTCTGCGCAGGCGCCAAGATTGTGCATCTTGCAGAAAAATCACTGAAGCCCGTGACTAGCGAGCCGCGAATACGTGGGGGCTCACTGTATATGGTTTCAGCTGAAAAGGTGCATTTTTCTTATACTTGCTCTCTCTTCCCAGACACTTTGAAGTGTGAGAAATGATGCAGTAGATGCTGAGCTGAAAACTAGAAGACATATATGATTTATTATTCTTTTAGTTCACTATGATGGAAGACTGCAGCTGTGCAAATTACAATAGAAACCTTAAAATGATAATAATTTTTATTTCTTTTTTTTCTGAAAAGTTTTTTAATTTTCAAAACTAAGTGTTGCCTGTCAATTAAAATCAATATATATATTTATTGTCTTTTTTAATATATTAATTTTGTTGTTGCCAGGGGCAGCTACAGAAGAAATAAACACAAACAGCCAATGTATTCCATGCTTCTTTTCTATTTGTTAGTGTGTCAAGGGCAAAACATTTGAGAGGATAAACTCACTGTCATAATTTACTCTGTTAAATTTGGTGATTATTGGTTCTGTTCGTGACAGACTCAATAGACAATAGGAAGACATAAGGCCCACTGGGCTCTAATCCAGCTTGTCTCCGCATGGGAATTTTGGAATGAGATGGGGTTTTCTAGTTGGTAACATCACCTATATACTAACACAGTTAACACCTGTGGTTTTTAACCATTGGCCATTAGCTATTGCTCAGGGATGTTTTAAAAATAAAAATCCTGGACACCATTTCTTATAAAGAGTCATGTATGAAAGGGTCACAATAAATAATTTCTCTGTACTAGAGCTAAACAGTCTGTATGTTGTTTAAGGGAAACATATTGTTAGAAGGAACTTTTTCACAGAGAGGGTGATCTCTCAGTGGAATGGGCTGCCCAAGGAGGTGGTGGAGTCACCGTCCCTAGAGGTCTTTAAGAAAAGGTTGGATGATGTACTTGGTGGCATGACCTAGATATTAGGGTAGTGTGTTATAGGTAGGATGGTGTGTTGGTAGCAGGATGGCAACAGGTTAGGTAACAGGTTTGGCTAGGTTAGGTAATAGGTGATAGGTTGGACTTGATGATCTCTAAGGTCTTTTCCAACCTTACTGATTCTGTGATTCTGTGATTCCTATATTGTTATGTACTTTAATGTTTGCATTTTCTTTTAATCCGTTCTCTTAAAACTGCTATAATCACTACACCAATTTAGCTTCACTGTCACAACTCAGTCCTACAGCTTAAAAGACAGAGTCCTAGGAATAATGATTTATAAAGCTGAAAGTTCATGAATGTTTGCCAGAAAATGCTTTCTAGCCATTGCACTTGCTGCTTTCCTGTTTCAGATTCTGTTTTATGGTATCACCTAACGTGACTGCAATAAAGACGAACTATTTTTTCCCACTCAATCCACCTTTTCAAATTTTAAGCATGAACTCAACTTCAGAAATGAACAGCCCAACAATATTTTTTGCTGGTATCACAAAAGGTGATACATGAAGCAGTTACAAAGATCAATGAGGAAGCTTTAGAGAGGTGACTAACACAAAACTTATACACTATGGGAAGGATTGAAGCTATTGAAGGGGAGGAAATATGAACCAGGGACCTCTAAAGCAAAAGGTTCAGCTCCAATTCTACTAAAAGTATGAAAGACATGATTATTTTTCTGCAGGCTACAAAGAAGGCTCAGGTTTCAGTCTGTTACTTTGTAGATAAAAATCACCTTTCCATGTACAAATAATCAAATGTTTTAAGAAAAGTGAAATGTTTTGCAGAATTTTGGTGCTCTGCTGAGACATTCTCACATTCTCCATTTGCAGACTGATTTTTCCCTCTTTTTTCTACCCTTTACTCAATATTATCTTGTCTTATCCATTGAATGGATAAGAGACTATGTTGCTGTGATGGTTAATCACATGTAGTCAAAGATACAAATATCACAGTGGAGCTGGATGAGTTAAATTTAGCGGGTGTGTAACTGACAGGCATGTAAAGATAAGTACTTTTTATTACGTACTTCTCAGTGCCACTCAGTTCACAGTGTGCTCCACAAATATTGGCAAGGAAATATGTCATGTGCCAGGGAATGAGTAATAGAGATTTGTGTGAAATAAGGATGCCATAGAGTATCTAATTATAGCTCATGAAAGACCAAACATTAACCAATAACAAAACCCAAAAGAATCATTCCCTCAAACCAAAGGTGGATTAATGATTTTTGCAGAAAACTGACAATATTAATAGTCACTGGAATTCCTATGTGGTCAAGAACCCATGGGTAAAGGAGTGGCCTAGATATGTGGAAAAGAGGGTCTGGTGTAGACAGAGCGCAGGATGAAATCATGTTGTGCAAAAAGCATTCCAGCATCTTAAATATGAAATGTGTGTTAAGCTAGGTTGCAAGCAGAGAAGGGGCAGCTTTTCCCTAACTAAAAAAATATAAATCTGACTTGTACTTCCAACGCTCAAAATAAGGCAGCAGATGGAGTTGCTAGGAGACAGAAGGCAAAGAACAAGAACATGAATGTGCTCTAGTGTCTCTACACAATAATAAAGAGTACATGAAATGAGCCAGGGCTACAGATCTCACCATCAGCTATGACTGTCACAAATGATGAAATGTAGTCTTTGTGCTAGCCAGGTAAACGATAAATCTGAACAATCTATGAGAATTATATTATGTGATATTTAATGCTGCTCTGTAGGCAATCTTTGTAACCACATAATTATAGTATAATTCAGATGGGAAGGACCTTGGGAGTTCTACCCCAGCATCCCGCTCAAATCATGACCAGCTCTGAGGTCAGATCAGGATGCTCAGAGTTTTATCCAGTCATCTCTTCCAAGAATTAAGATAGCATAACCCCTCTGCACAACCTGCTCCATTGTCTGGCTGCACTGAACGGGAGGAGAGGTTTTCCTCATTCCATGCCTGAAACACTCTTATATTAATTTGTGCCTGCTGCCTCTCAGTCTCACACCTCACACCACTGTGAAACACATGGCTCCACCTCCTTGCCGACATCCCCGCAGACACCGGGAGTTGATGTCATGTCCCTCCAGAGCCCTCTCTTTTCCAGACTGAACCAGGCCTATTCCCACAGACACTCTTCATGAGACAAGCGGTTCAGCCATAGCTATCCTGATAGTCCCTGCTGAACTCCTCCCATTTTATTGATGCTTCCTGTACTGAAGGCCTAAAACTGGACACAGTATTATTCACATGGCCTAACAAATGCTGGCTGTTCTCCTGTTAATATTGTTCCTGATGATATCAACCATCTTTGGCACCTTTTAACAAGGTATTCTGCAGGCTCACGTATGGCTCATGCCTCATTTTGAACCCACGCATCAATAGCTTTTTTATTACAGGTGACTGCACAGTAAAAGAGACAGGAGATAGTGCAAGGTGGAAAGAATACGTAATAGGGTTGTGTTCAGTAACGATGAAATGTGAAGTGAAAGTAAAGCCTGGGTGGGAAGTTGTCTTGGGAAAGATGAAATGGATGAGGAATGAAAGAAGTTTCATTAGATTTTGATCATAGCACATTTAAAATAAGAAAGATTTAGTAAGAAAATAATTTGCTTCTAGGAGAATCTCAGATGATTTGGCCATCGCTGGATAAGAAACCATTATGGATAGGCTTTGTAGAATAGATTAGAGAGCAAATTTAGACAAAAATACAGTCAGGCCTCCTATACCACGGTACTGTGGGTCTTGACCACTCCCCGCACAACCCTCCATCAGCGTTGAGTGGCAGCTCATTAATATGCAAATTTATTCCCTCCCGGGGGACATGCTTGGCATGGCGTAGCTGCAGCTGGGGCCGGCGTGCATAGCTCCTCTGCCCCGTGGGGCAGCTGCAGCGGGTGGAAGAGGCACTGCAGGGCATGGGCAGCTGCCGCGGCATGGGTGGTGAGGGGGTGGATTTGCATATTCATGACTGCCGTGGGAGTGCACAGCTGGCTGGTGATGTGGGCTTCTGGGAGCCTGTGAGCAGCAGTACCGCCCTGTTGGCTCTCAGGCAACAGCAAGTGGTGGGGTGGGCACGGGCAGGTGGCTGGTGCCGGTGGCACGGCAGGATGTGAGCAGGGGCGGCCGAATGGTGCAGAGCAGAATAGCGCAGCAGACAGGTCCAAGGCTGCTGAGCTCTATCCCAGAGAAAACCAGGACAGCTGTGAATAGTTCATTAAATCTGAGATCTGAGACCACAATGTCAAATGGCAAGGATAGTCCAAAAGTTCAGAGAGAGGTGCTCAGTTTTGAGGCAGAGGCAAGAACTGTCTCCAAGCTTCCAAATATACCTCCCATATTTAGAAATACAGTAAATGCAGGAAGGACTTTTAAATGTGAATTAAGTTAAATGATTAAGTTCAAAAGGCCAACCTACACTACTATCAAAATCAGAAAAGCTTACTTTTCAGTAAAAAAATAAAGATTTTGTTAATAATTCCATTACTAATGGAACTAGTATAGATAAAAACTGTAGAGATAAAAGAAATTAAAACAAAAGTATTGTACACATTGATTTTACATTACACTAACAGGTCAAGAAAAATGTTGCTGGAACAAAGCACTGTGTGGAAGGAATTAAGTGGTATAGTTCTTATGTGGATTTCAATAAACTGCTTGAATGATTTTCAATTATTATTTTAAATATTTATTAAAAATAAATATTAAAATAAACCCTAAAATTAATAAATATTAAAAATAAATATTATGTAACTATTTATTAAAAATTATTTGCAATGAATTCTGACACTTCAGTTGAAAAATATGTCATTAGACTGTGAAGACTGCTAGTTGGGAGAAATATATTGAATGTAGATATGTCTACTCATCTTCTGTAGAGTTCAGCGTTATCATCTAGTCATGGTTGTTAATGATCTAAAAAAATCCTCAACCTTTGAACAATGTGCTTGTGTTCTCATGTAACAGGATGTTGCAGGTAATTACAGAGTTGACACAAATAAAGATTTAAAAAAAATTAAAATCAAAGTAGATAAAAATGACAAAATTGTTGTCAGATCCTTGAAAATGCAGGTAAGAAGGCATTTAGATAGAACCACAAGAAGCATAGAAAATAGAAACAGGCATTGGGATGAAAGTGGCCAATGAAACCGGGAGGAGTCACCAAACAAGAAAAAGTAGGCTGTGCAGTGTAGGAATCTGTACACAGCATGGAGCCCTGGAGCAATGCTGGTTCACCAAACCTGATCTACAGCATTCAGCAGAGGCCCTATCAGTCACTGAAATAAAAACAGACACCCATTCAACCCCCCTCAAAAAAAAGGCAAGTAAGTGAAGTAAGTAGAGCACTCAATGCATGACTGGCTGATACTAATTGTCAAGCTGAGACTTATGAGGAAATGAGCTTCAAATAAGCTGCAGGAGTTGGCATCACCAGTCTTCTCTCAGTTGAAGCTTCTCTGGTGTTGGCTTGCACACAACCTCTATGTGTAAGGATCGAGTGAGGAAAGGATGACTGTGTTTGTGCTGGTTACACCACCTTCTCTAGGGATGGATTCCCAGTTCTCCAACCAGTGAATTGTGTCCTACATCTTGCTGCTCTCCACCTTGAGCAGCCTGGCCCAATCTGCAGCACTTGGATATCACAGAGGCAGCAGCTATTCCTTGTAGCCCCTTGCTCACAGGCATCGCAAACACTGGTATGTTTGTGTGTGATGCCAAGGGTGTGTTTGCCTAACAAGTTATGTATTATGACAGCTCACAGCCTGGTGGGAAAGGGTTCGAAGGCTGGGCCAAGTGAAGGTGATAAGAGTTGGCTTGCTTCCACTCACAGCACTTACTGGAGCAGGGGCTGAGATAGTTTTATCATTGAGTCAGTTCCAGGTTTTAGCTGGTGGATATCAAATTGTTCCATGAAGGATCCAGTATGTGCACATAGGCAATAGGAGCAGGCCCAACTGACAACTCACATGCACCCAGAACTTCTTTTAGCCATGTACTTTAACTCAGTCTTACCAACTGGCAAATCTTCAAAGTGAAAATAGACACATTTCATTAAGGAAAGTGAGTGTTCACAGTCTTCATTGCAGTCTGGAAACTCTGTTTCTGCTAATTTTCAGATCTCCTCATCCAGAGGACTACAAATATTTACAATATTTTCCCATGTGCCTGTAGAATATGTAAACACCAAAACTGTAATGAAATCATTTTAAAAGATCTAGACTCAGGACATGCCTACTAAATATCAGTATAAAAATAAATAGCTATTAATATTGCTTATCTTATTATCCAGTGACATATATGTGTGCTTTAGAAGGAAGAATTTCTAGGATGAAATTAAATAAGGAGAAATATGAATTGAGTGGTGAGAACACTTTGCAGTGTCAGCACGTATTACGGATGGAACAAGCTCCTCGAGTGCTCACAGGAAGGTTCAACAAGTTAGATGTGAGGGGCAGAATAAGGCTTTGCACATTATTTGTGTTTTAGTTGAAAAAAATATAGGAGGGAGCAGAAAGCAAAGGATGGACTAAAACTTCCCACTGCACTCTGCAGTTCAAGAGTTCCTTGATGCCTTTGCATATGTACAAACTGAGGTGGTGTAGGTTTTACACTACTTTCCTGAGCATAATAGTGATTCTTTGAGTTAAGCAAGTGATTAAAGCAAGGATGACTAGTACTTCATGATATGGCAACACAACGCCAAGTGCGGTATCTGAGTTGGAATAGTACAGGGTCTATGAATGTTTTTGTGCCTTGCTTCTTTTTGCAAAGACTTTTTCTACTTGTAATGCACTACTAAATTCCCTTTGCTTTTTTTGTTTTTATAATTTCAAATCATGCTCAAGCACTGAGAAACTAAGATTCAGATCACTCTGCTGAGGAAGAAGTCAAACACCTCCATGCCATAGATAAATCCTTTTGATACTAGCCTTTTGCTGCTCTGGGTTTAAATGCTCCTTCCCCGTTTCTGGAACAACCCTGCTGGTTGTCCATTTCTCTGCATGACTAGTAGCCCCTTGGTTAGGTTATCCTTTCAGAGAAGAGATATGTGGATTTGAGTATCCATTAGGCACAGGAGAAAAGGTGGAATATGTCCCAGGTCTTGGTGAGTACGCTAATATTTATACAGTGAATCCTCTCTGTATTGCGACTTCTCCTTCACGACCTCGCGCATTTGCGATGTGAATTTATCGCAGTTTTGATTCCACCATTTGCGAAATTTTGTGGCTCACACATGCGCAATGCATCTGCTCCACCGAGGGGCGGTGTCGGAGCTCCCTGTGGGGCGGTGCTGGCCCAGCCCAACGTGGGGNGGTGCCCCAGCCCACCGTGGGGGGCCAGGAGTCACGCTGTCCCCTGTTACTCTAAACGCAGCTGGGGAATTGACCCCCCCGCGGGTGTGTGTTACTGTTTCCATGGCTACAGGGGGGGAAGGGCAGTGTCGCAGGAAAGTGGCTGGGAGCTCGCGCCGGGACGGGGCGAGGGAGCAGTGGCGCAGAGCGTCCATATTGGTCGGTGCAGGCCGCGCTGCGGGGACACCCAGCGCTGTGTGGTCACGCCGGTCATGGCGGCCCGGAGATTCTCGGGGTGGCGGGAGTCTCCTGAGTCAGAGGGGGCTCAGAAACGGTTCCCTTTGCTGCCCCGTCCTCAGAGAGTCCAAGGGGAGAAGCAAAAAAGTGCCCAGAGCCCTGCAAAGTTCCAGGGGATGGGGCAATGGGCGTGGCCTGCATGCATATTAATGACCTGCAGTTCTTTGCGAGATTAGGGTTTCGCGACGGCATTGGCCTGTCCCTTTCCTCGCGATGGAGGAGGTATAACTGTATAATTTGACACAGTGTGGGTAACTGTATCACCATCTTTGCTTTTGGTGATATAAAGAAAGATTAGAAAGTTCAATTGCTATTTTTATGGAACTTCACTTTACTGCAATTTGTCTTATTTTCAGATCAAGTACTAGACTGGGACCTTTGTGAAGGTGAAGCAGATTAAAGTATTAGGTTATAGTTGATGTGACACCTGGGATACGTATAGATGGTTGACACATATAAAGGAGTTGGAAACCAAAGAAGAAGATGATTGGTGAGTCTATGTGATTTGGGGGTTAGGAAGCAGAAATCCACTTTAGTACAGTGGTGAGTGTCCTTGTGTCTCATGCAGGAGACTGGGGGTTAGATTTCTGCCAGGGAGGCAGTGGCGCTGTTTAAGAGTTGGACTCCATTCCATGATCCTTGTGGGTCCCTTCCAACGCAGAGTATACTGTGATTCAGTCAGGCAGATTTGCTGTTGCATTGTTGGATTCAGAGCCACACACTCTGCCACCAGAGACCAAGTATCCACCTCAGATCCTTTTAGGTAGAAAGAAAACTGATTAATTCTGAAGGATGTCTCTCTATCAATGTGCCAATGCAGTACTTGGCACATTGTAGTCTGCTGTTGTTCCACAAATTGTCTTCCTGTGGTGTGAAATCATTAGCTGATTTAGACTTGTCAGGATTAGGTCTAGTCCAGAATGCAGCGGGAAGATGTCCCTGTCGCGCCGAGTCAAAAAGCAGTGCTGCCACCAAGACAGCAAGTGCTGTGTTACGTAATTAGGACGTAGACTTTTCTGTCCTCTGACCATATCAAAATCAAATTCATGATATCTCTAATTGACCCTGTCTTGTGAGACTTGCTGGAAACAAAATTTGCTTGGAAACCCCTACATTCCCTAAAGTTGTCTATTGAGTTTGATCTCGTTATGAGTTGTTATATGGGTGTTGCATTTTAATGAAGCTGTGGTGAGGAAGTAACAATTATTTCATAAGGCAGCAAGAAATGCTTTAAGATCTTTTATCTTTCATTAGAATCTAGTGTGTTTTTTATTAGTGAAAATGTCATTGCAGAACAGGTTCATACAGGAAATGAACAAGCTTCAGTGAAAGTAGATGCCAGATAAAATCAACATTCAGTTTAACTCACGCTATGTAAAAGGAAATATCTTCATTAGTTTGGCCTCACGGACATGCAAAATGTTTTCTGGTTTGGGATTTAAATTAGCACCTGAAATGGCTGTTAATATGTTTTAGTGATTCAGTGTACCAAAACTAAGTTTATCTTCTAATTATATTAATTCCTTTTATTTAGTAATGAATTCCTAAAGAAGAGGCAATGTTTAATAGCCTCTTTTGACTTAGTTTTGGTAAGTGAGATAAAGGAATGAAAACTAACGAGTCTAAAAGAGATTTTTCTCATTTACAAGTGCAATAGAAATAATCCCTATTTGTTTCAAATAGGTTTTGAAGGGGATGGAGACAGGTTTTTAACCTGGCCAATTGGATAATCTCAGAAAATTGTAAAGATATAAAATTACACTGCCTCCTCCAAAAAAGCAGAAGTACTAGAAATTTTCAATCTGACTGCTTGGGATTTCATTTGACTTCTTGCTGCTGCTTCAGTGGCAGTGAACTTTTCCAGCAAATTCAAATTATTAAAAAGGGTTTATTTTTCTACTGAACTTTGTGGTCAGCTTTGTCTACAGACAGTAAATCCATTAAAAAAGATAATAAAGAATGGTGATTCAGTAGAAGTGCATTTGCTCTTTTCCAATCTTCTTGATGAACCTTGGATGCATTACAATACTTTGTCTAAAAAAACCTGGCAAATCTGAGGGAGTTGACTCAGTGTTTTGAATTTATTACAAAAGCCCATGGAAAGTCTATCTTGTTTTGCTGTAATGCCAACATCTCCCAAAGCCCTGAAAAATAGTTGATTAAGATACAAAGTAACACAAAAAATCTTGAATCTTGAAAATACTGAACACGTCTACAAAGACTGAGGAATCAAAAAAAAAATGTGCTGAGAGGAGCCTATTTCCCCTTTCTCCTTTGACCAGCAAATCCATTCACTGCACTTGGTTTCATCCTTACTCAAATCAGTGCTGGCCTACAGGATATAAGCTGTTTTTTCACCTCTCTAGGTCTCCTGGCCCTTCCACAAGTGTTATTCATGTTAGGAGTCATACTGATTTCATCCCATTCCTGGTAGTAAACACCACAGCTTTTATCTCATCAACATATGAGGCACAAGTGTTGTCCCTGTACTTGCAAATTCAGCAATGCCAGGATCCATGCTTCTATCCTCTGGCCAGCTGGCATGAACTACTCTTGTTCATACTACTGAAGTCTCATAAACAAGTTTGCTACATTCCAGCTATCCATTGGGAAATAGTGCCTGTCTTTTTCTAACTCTGGATCTATGCTGAGGATTTGCTTGGGAGCTTCCCAGGTAGTCCAGGCCAGAACTATACCAGGGACTTTTTTACCTCTTTAACAGCAGACAGGGCAAAATCACAGCATCGGGACCTGTCTGTCAGTTTGCCAATATAGACCTAGTGGATTTCTTTTGAAGATCTTCCTGGGTCTTGTTTTGGTTCCACAGCCTCCTCTGAAGCTGGTGAGGCACCTACATTTGGGGAAACTTCATCTCTTCCCTCCTAGCCCAGGCAGTGGCAGCACAAGTGAGGAGGGGAGTACTCAAAAAGTGCTTCTTCAATATCCTTGTCCTATCTGTGAAAAAAAGGAGAGAAGTCTGACTTTTGCTATAGAGGGACAGTGTCACTCCTCATTATTCAGACAGTGGCTTTACTTTCTGTTCTTTTTGGGAAATCAAAAATTTCTCAGGGGTCATGCTGAAAATTCTTATTTGGAAGGGAAAACAACACTGAAGATAGGTTAATTTTCAGATGATTAATTCCAACTAACACCTTTGAAAATCTGGCAAAATCATATGTGTTTATGAGTAAATACTATTTCCTTTAATTCAGAAAAAGCAGGTTATCAGGCTGAAATTTCCAACCCAATATGAAGAAGTCCTTAGAGAACTGAGGTGGCACTTTATTCAAGTCCTGTGAAACTCTGACTCCCCTTTGAGATTTATTTCTGTAAACTGACAGCCACAACCTCCAAGTGATGAAACTGAAGTGTAAAAAAAAATTTCCCTGTACTACAGAATAGTTTGCATAATATCAACCTTTCAAGATTTCTATTGTGAATTTTATAATGGTCTTTTTTTTTTTTTTAATTTTTGTCATACAGCAAGAAGGGCACAGTTACAACATCCTTGTATCTTGTGATGAGGTACGTAAGTCAGCTGAGTCCTAGCGCAAAAAAAGAAAACAAAGCGTATCTAGTTTACCCCAAACACTTCTTTTAATTGTAGTTCACTTAATTCATCATGGGTCTGTCAGATTGAGGCAAGAGACTAAACAGGCTGTCAGAGATGCGGTTGGCCAAGTGTGACCCTTTTTAAAATTAAAACTGGTTTTAGCTTTGTTTGTTTGCTACACAGTGTTTTCCTCAGTGCTGTTTTCACGTTGAACTGAGACTTGGCAATGTTTTCCACAGGAACATAACATAAGGTCAGTAGGGAAAATGCCAGTTAGTGTTTCTCAGTTGTTGTTCACGTGTAACATTATGTCCTTTCATTGAACTCAACTTTCAAACTTTCATTCCTGAGAAATAACTTATTTTAGCTTGCCTTCCTTCCTTCCTTCCTTCCTTCCTTCNCCTTGGACCAGATTTATGCTTAAGCTTGGGTAGTGATTGCCTTCATAACTGGTTCAAGTAAAGCCCTCTCATGTCTTCTGTCTCCAAAACAAAGATGGAAAATTCTTACTTTTCTCTGTAAACACTATAAAGAGTATCTGTACACAAATCTATTATTATCTCAGCTAGAATCCCTCCAAGTTGTGTTTAGAAGCTTTTACAGAATAAGAGGATATGATTAATTCATTCTTTGATTTACTTTGAATCTCAGCCTTTTGAATGAGAGAAATGCAATGCCCATTACCTTGGAGATGTTTTCATCTGCAAATCTGTTAAGTAACAGAGTACTGCTTGCACAAGCTGTAATTTGAAGGTTGAAAAATCTTGCATCATCCCTGAAATATAAAACCACAGATGCTCTATTTCCCAACACTTCATTTTACAAAGCTCTGGGACAACTCCTTAAGTAAGCCCTTTCACAGTCCCATTTAGTCCTTTTGAAGGAAAATTATCTAATTCAATGTATCTCTTTGATTTCAATATGAATTTTTCTCAATAGAGACAAATTGAAAACTAAGAATCTACCTCTCTTGTTCTGTCTGATTACTGAAATGTTCCTGGAAAATGATTCTTCCTTATTAAAAAATAATTTTCCTTTCACATATGTCTTTGTCTGAGCATATTTTTAAGCACTTTGAACTTACCTAGTGCTATATTACCACAGATCTCTACCTGCAATAGCCTATGAGTTTATACCAAAGCTGAGATGCTACAGGACTCTAATCCCCTGCGATACTTATGAGGGTTTTAATTCTTTCTGAAATGTCCTTTAAATCCTTTTAGAGAGAGGGGTCCAGTTACAAACTTGAATCACACATCTCAATTCTTGATAAATGATCTTGATGTGATTACACTTGGAGTACAAATGCTTAAATAATTTTTCTTACAAGTGAAATAAACTGACTGTAGCAATTTCATTAACCACAAATAAAGGAATGTTGATCGTTGTTTTCATTATGTTACAGTACTATGTTTATACCAAGCAAACTCACAAGTGAGTTTCCTGAAGTGCAATGCGCTTGGAATAAGCAGGTATGGTCCAGTAAACAGCCCTGTATACACATAGCTTTGGTCCTACAGGCAATTGATCTGTGTTAGCATGACAATGGCCCAGGCTAATTATTCTTACCTCTGAGGAAAGGTTAATTCCCAGAAGTGTAGTGTTACATTCACACTGTTATATAGCATTTAGTCTAAATCAAACTGAAATATCTTTACACAGTGATGCATTTCAGATACATGCATAGTTAGCTATGTGCAACAGACAGAAACTAATTGTTCACCTCAAAAAGTGTGTATTTACACTATAATGTTGATTAACTTTGTGTTTATCCTGAGTTCCAGCTCCTCGTATTTCAGACACACTATTTCAGCCTAGTGTGGAGCAGAGCGGTTCCTTCAGAGGGATAAGGGTTACAACTGAGAAGCAGTTTACACTGGTGTTCATGTTATATAGAATGGACATAGGTTGGTCTATACTCCATCCCTGCCGGACAGAAGGCTTCATTCTTTGATGGTGGTAAAGAAGAGAGATAAACCTTGTCACCCAGCTTTATAAAAAGATGCCTTTATTTGAAAGACTCCTGGATCAAACACTAAATTCTCCATGACATGGCCATTTTAATTTTCCCTCCTCTGCCCAAAATAACAAATCAATTTTTATTTAGGTACCAAAGTGAGGTAGGGGGTTAGGAATACCTTGACTGTTGGACAAGTTGCAAATGGAATGCAAAACACTTACTTTGATTTGGATGGCAAAGCCTAGGCCTCTCCCTTCTGAAATTTAGCTTACAACTACATCAGCTTCTCCTTTGCTACATTTTGCAGTGAAGTCATAATTGTGTGTTTGACATTAGTCTGTTGCCATGGATAGTAGGAATCAGGGTAGGATGTGATGACATTAAAAGGTCACTTCAATCTCTAATAGCTGTTTCTGCAAATGACTAATGGCATTATGCTTCTACAAATGTGGAGCTGGAACAATATGATGAACTGTAACTGACTCCTGTATAAAGACAAATACATCTGAGATGTAGAAAGGATGACAGAACCATATTGAAAATGCATGGGTTTATTTTTCATTTTGTTTTTTTTTGATAAAGACTACATGCATGATCATTGGAAGGGATAATTTCACTTGTGCAAAAATGTAACAGGAAAGTGGGCATATACATAAATGTTATTTCTGGTATAAATCTAGGATTGTATTTAAACAATCAGCCCTAGATAATAGTTTACAGGAGAATTATTTTGATCAATAAGCATCATTACAGCCGACCCTCTTCCACTTTGCGCCCCCCATATTGCATCTTCACATCTTAGCAGTGTGATTTTTCAGTGATTAAGGAGGCCCCTTTTCGCAACTGCGCATGTGCATCCTGGCATGTGTGAATATTCAATCAGGAGTCATGAATATTCAAATCAACTCCCTCCCCTCCATTGTGAGTGAGAAGGCTACAGTGGGTCCCCCCGCCGGCATGCCCGCACCTCGCCAGCCATCCCTATCCTGCTCCACAGGGAGCGCAGCGGCTGCGACCTGCACCAAGCGGCACCCGGCCCCCCCATCCCGCTCCCCTGAGAGCACAGCAGCTGCGGCAGGTCTGCTCCAAATAGCACCCGTCCCACTCCTCTTGGAGGGAAGTGTCTGCGTGCAGTTATGAAAGATTTAAACACTCTCAGGTTCAACATGTGTCTGAGACTTCCTCAAATGACTCTCTGAGACATACTCGTCTACCCCAAGTATGGAGAGACCACGTCTACCCATGTGGAAAGACATCGGGACAGCGGCGTGGGCGCCTCCCCCGCGCCAGTGTTCCTGGCTGAGTGGAAAAGGGTTTTTTCCCAGCGTGGCGTGGCCGTGGGTTCTGGGAAACACTGACACAAACACTGACACACAGCAGGGCAGTGCCAGAACAGCACCGGGGGGCCATGTAAGAGTGCGGGGCAAATTTGCATATTAATGAGCTGCCAATCAATGTGGAAGGTGGGCTTCACATATGGGGAGAAGACCCACGGTACCGCGGTATAGGAGATCCGACAGTATTTTGGCACTTCAGAAGCATTTCAGGACTGTTCTTAAGATGTGGCTCTTCTTCTCTGATCATCCCTTCCTCCCTCCCTCTCTCTCTTCCTCTCTTCTTCCCTCTCTTCCTCCCTTCCTTCTTCCTCCCTTCTTCCTTCCCTTCCTTTATCCTCATAATTTTAAAAGTGAATGCATTCTATAGTCTGTCCTTCCATTAATCTGTCTGTTTTAGCATTTAGTTGTCACCATTTTCTAGTTGTTTATGTTTATTCATCAACCATTGCTGCCACATATGTGTTTGTCTGTATTTCAGTTTTACATGTAGAAGAGTTCTGTGCACATTTTGCATTCCTGAGAAGTGTTTGTAGATGAGTTCCTTCATTTGCAAATCTAGACAACCTAAACCAAGATGCCTTTCACTGCTGCTACAAAATGGTGGTGTCTACATCTCCTTTAAACAATACTCACAGCTTCATGATAGGCCTAAACAGCTCTCTCTGATCATACCATCTATCAGGGTTTTTTTCTCATTCACAGTTCCCACAATTTATCCTCCAGATGAAAATGTCCTTTTGTCCCTCAACCACTGTTTTCCAGGAATATCATAGGAAGATACAGTGTCCAGAGATGACAAGAGCTTAGATTAAAACCTGAATAACTCACAGTACTCTTCTCACTACCGATAAGGACCCTGCTTTCAGCAGCTGACTCACCCCATACCAATGCACTTCATTTGGGAAACCCAAGAAGCTCAAGTATCCTCCAAGTTTTTCCTGATGCTGAAGTAATCCAGTGCTGATCACGATGCCAGTGTCAGCGCGCTGCCCAGCATATGCTGACTGCAACACCACTGGCCATAGCTTAACACATAATCCTTGCCTACATCTACACTGCTAATAGGAGGGGGCAAGGGACCAATGCCTGACCTCACAGTCCACTGCCACAGACTGGCTTATGTCCTAACTACCTGTGGCTTTTCACGTATCTGTTGAATTTCCCTAGGAGACAGCTAGTTGGTGTGGTGAACAGTGCACCTACGCAGAGAAGAAAAGTTAAGTAACATGGTGGGTGGGGGATCCTAAGCAGGTGCCCACAGCCTCTCCCTATTTATTTAGCGGTGAAACTAACTTTTGAGATTAATTCAGTGCTTGGTCTTCAACTGATAAGAAAATCAATAATAAATAAGTAGATGAACTGCAAATCAACATTGATAAAAACCCCGTAAATGCTGTTTGGATCTGGTGGCCGGCACATATAAGGCTGCCTTTTGAAAACATTTTGGCAGCACGGTAACAGCCCTAATGAGACTTTCTTCCTGAAGGCTGGAAGAGGGTGACATTTCCTTTATTCTCCCAGTTCTTCAAGCAGTGAGAGTTCTTCAGTCCCTTTTCCACCTCCCCTGCTCTTAGAAAGTAACCTGACACCTACTATAGACACTGACTCCTAAGAAGTTTAGATATGGCATGGTACTGTATGCCTGTCCACAGCTTCTTTATAAATGAGTGAAATACTTGTGTTTCTTAAAGAGATCTCCAAGATACTTGAGAATGTCCCTTGCAAATAGTAAGTGATCACTATGAATTTGCATGTTGTTTTTAAAGCTTGTAATGGAGATTTACGATCATCAGCTCCACTAAAGAGTGGGGAGTAGTGCATCTCACAGTTAGGGTTGCAATGGCAGATCAGAATAATAAGCCTTTGCTTCAATCACACATCTCCCCTCCTGATTATGAGTATGAGGCCATTCAGAGGCAGTTACACTTTAGCTGCAGCAGGAGAAGAAACAGGAATAGTAAATCCTTTCTTTAATCTCAAGTGCAGAAATAATTTTTTCTACAAAAATAAATTTTCTTCTAGGTGTGCACAACTGCCATTGGAGCATCTGTCTTCTGTGTCAGCACACACTAGAGATGATCAAAGCAGCAGCCTTTGTTTAAAGCAATAGAAAAGCAGGATTTCAGAACATCCAGGGCTGGTTATAACAGCACAAAGCAAGGAAGAATCACAAGACCCAAATGATTTAAATTGTTTTTTTCAGCAGTTTGCCACTGTGCAAAATAACAAGGTAAATGAGGTGACACAATTCTGAAACAGTTTAGTCAACAGACATCCTCCCCATTTTTGCTCTCCACAAATTCTTTGTATAGATTTTAGGCATGCAGATTTTTTTCAGCATCCATTTTTTAGTCTAGACAATCATCCCAGACATGAAAATAATGATGCTACTTTCCATGACAGTGAGACTCCTCAATTTTACCAATATATTTACCTGCTTGACCTGCTTGTGAGACAAATTTAAACTCTGCTATTAAATGAAAATGAATAAACCTAAGCACTCTTAGTAATAAAAAGTTCCAAAAATGAAGCAGATTCTATCCTTACTAGTTCGACTTTTACACGAAAATAGCATCGAATAAAGAAAAATAATTTTATAATACATATTTCTCTAAGTGATTCACTAATTTCATAGCATGAAAGAGTATAGCGAAGGCAAACATTCTCAGTATACAAAAAATCATTGAAATAAATATATTTAGGCACTTGGTTCTTTTCAGGAACTTGAGTTCTAAATTATTGCTTGTGAGTAATCATCAATATCAGTAATCGTCACATGATTTATTATTGCCTTCCTAAAAAACTCTGATGCAACTGTCCAGCACTGTTTTCTTTTTTCTATAGGAAGAAGAAAATCCCAAGCACAGTTATCATCAGCTGGCTTGTGCCCAGTAATTCCAAATCAATTTAAGCCATCAAGAACTGGGGTGTTAACTTCCCTTATATATCAGGAGAGTAGGTAATGAGATAAAACCAATCAGTCAAACTATATCAGCCCTTTACTTTGTATTAGTGGGAGGAGAGGGTGAGATCACTGCTTTCTGCAACGCTGAAGTGACCAGCTGACTTCTTTGTCTGCTAGTCTGCATGCTCTCCACTAGCAAAGCAAGAGAGGAGACATTTTTCCCTGCTACTTTGTGAATAAGGGGCTTTCCCGTGTAACTACTCTGCACAATGAAGCTAAGTGACCTAGTGACAATCCTGAAGATAGTTTATGTCTCCATAATTTTATTTCTTCTTACATCACACCTGTGGAAAGAAGCTGTTTAGTTAATGAGAAGAGTGATGTATAGCTTTAATTCTCATTGTTATGAATATGTGCAAGGACCCTTGAGCACACTGGAAGGAATTATATTTTCTGCTGGTTTAGCTACTGGGGCTGGCTTTGTTCACAGAAGATCATATAAAAATTTCTTGCCATCTTTAAGTCTGGCATTTGCCCTTTCTACATTGGAATGGTTTACATGTGTCATTTCATTGCTGAAGAACAGATGCAGGCATTTATTGCTGAGCTACCTTCTATGAAAGAAACAATTCCATCACCTGGGAGTTTTCAATTTTTTTCTGTTAGCGTTAAAGAATCACTTGTCCATATCACATTGTAATGAATGACTTGATTTTGTGATTTCTTTATTCAAGGCCAAAAGCAGTATATTTCAATTTATATATAATGTGCATTTCTATAATTTGAGTTTAGTTTTCTTCAGAGTTGTAGAAGGCACAATACAGTAAGTTAACACAAAACAATATGAACTGAATCCTTAAAATGCAAGTCATGCTTCTATATGTTGTGTATAGGAAGACATTTCCTTTTCATGTGCCAAATGGGCTTCTATTTAAAACATAGCAACAAAAAGATGTGTTATCAGTCAAAGCACAACTTGGGTTTAGATAGTTAATCTAAATAAAACAATATAAATGAACTAATCTAAATGAAACAATGAAAGAGAACTTGTGCCTTCTTCTAACTGACAGTCTGTTTCCTCAATTCTTTGAGGAAACACCAGTCAATAAATCTTCTTCAATAGTTCCCTTCATTCTAACTAGAAAGGAAAATTGGAGAGAGTGGCTTAATACACTGTGGTTACCCTGAATTAAGGTTAAAATTCTGCTTGATAGCTCCTTGGTTTTTTCAGTACCAATTATTCTGAGCACATGATAATACTGCATGTGCTTTAAACTCTCCACTCCTTGATGTGTTCTTGAACTTCTGCCATTTTGCAAGGGACACTGAATCAAAGGTTTTGGTGGGCTGATGGAGGACTGACATTATAAAATTAACATGTCCTGAATTAGTGTCCAAGAATCACAGACTCACAGACAAGTGTACATTTTTAGTTACACTCATCACTGATGCTAAATACACGTTTGCCTTATTAAAATGCTGTTAGACCTGTTGCTTAATGATTCACTATGATTTTATAATCAAGTATGCCAAATATTCTAATATTTTTGTAATAGGAAAGAATTGTGTCAACCTAATATATTAATGTACTATATAAGTGGTATTTTCAGTACTGTCCCCTGATTATTGCTATACACCGGTCATTTGGTTGTATAATATCATTATAGTTTATGTTATCCAAGACTCACTTATAAAGACATTCAATCTATCAGTCTACTTAAATAACTTAAGAGATATTTGACATGGAGACAGAATTAAACATGAGTATGTTCATACATGTGCAGACCTGTGTATACAGAACTCATAAAAATTATTTTCAGTACCTTTTGGTTATGGAGATGAAGACCAGCATCCAAAAGCTAAGCCAGCCACATAGATAAACTACTTTAGGCTTTAGATTAGATTTGAACTTCTTAAAGTATCTTACAAGCTGCTCTGCATCTAAGATGCTTACATTTGAATTAAGAGCTGTCAAACTTTTTGATAATTAAGAGAGATTACTCCTCTTTGCTAGAAGATCCAATGGCAAACAAATTTTACAGTTAGAAAGGATGATGGAAAATGATTTGAGAACCATCTGAACCATTCCATACCCTGCCAGTTTGATGGCCTAATTTGAGTAATGAGGTAATTTTGTTATGTCTTGTATACAGATTCTGTAAACACTCACGTTGCAGATCTCGCATTTTCTATTATCTATGATAAATGTATACTACACTTTCTGATAAATTATCATATTATGCAGTCTATCTGAAAAAAAATGCATTCTAATATAAATAAAATTCATGGCTGTTCAATTCAATGACCTTTACATGTGATACAAGTAGCCACTTACGGAGAAATCCCAACTTCACTGGAGTCAGTCTACTTATATCTTTCTGTCTTCATTTCTCCTTGAAATTTCTTACGAACATTTTGAAAACTTTGTTTATGTCTGTCTGTTCAGTTTATTTGAGATAGCAGGATTAGGCTGAGATTGCAAAGAATATGGCCATATATGTTTGTCACTGTATATGACCAGTTTATTTCTAAATATTTGAAACACAAATTTCTGACGTTCTCTGCTGCAAAAGCACAGTTTCAGTTTGCATATTAAATATATTCCTTTAACATTTTATGTATGCAATTCCATTTTTACTGTGTTAATTAGTAGCTTCAGGGAACAAATGTTGTTCACCTGATGTTCACCTGCTTAAAACCTATTCTGCCTGCAGAAGATATTCTCCACTGCCAAAACTGGTGTGACATGCATGATAATAAACCCAAGAAAGCAATTATTATCCTCATGACATGTAACACAAAGACAGACTCTAAAGAACTTGATTGAATGGCTCTCATTGTAACATAGCTATTCACCTGGAAGAAAATTTAGTGTGTAAGGATTTCAGATTACTGTATTAACTTGCTAGAATTTAACTTGACCAAAACAAACTAAAGTATAAAGGCAGCCTATTTGAGGAAACACTGGAAATCTGTCATGAGGGGTTTTCTGGTAGAGGAAACTGGCTCTAAATAGAGAAGATTGGAAGAAGTGGCCAGAACAGCAAGGTGGAGAGGAAGAAAATTACTTTCCTGGGAAGTTTCCTCCAGAGTGGTCTGCAATGTCTTGAGGCAATACCTTCATTCTGTTGAGATTGCTAGAATTTTTCTCTTGGCTTTACAGCAGTCACGCAAGGAAGTCCTTGCAATTTGGAGTGCCTCAAAAAATAACCTGTGTCACGTGCTTGTTGGGCTGAGTACAAAGACAGCCTTTATGTGTCAGAAAGGCAAAAATTGTTATTGCACCTAAAGATCATCAAAGCTAGATTTCTGTATTTACAGATCACTGTGTTTACAGAGCAGGAGGAAAGCTGGGCATGTCTGGATTTATCCCATGTGTTGACTCATGACTATCCTCTTCAGAGCCAAAACCACTCCTAGTAACACTTTCAGTCACCAACAGCAAGTGCCAGCCAGCAAAAGTAGATAACAGCAGAGGCAAACTTTCAGTCTGCTTTACATTGAGACTTGAATCTTGGTAGAAAAGGGACTTCAGTTGGAAGTAGTAACTGGAGGTGCATTAGGAATCCTCTATTCAGTGGTCAAACAATCAAAGGCTTTACAAGCAGTGGAAGTTTTTGTACCTGGAAAGCTCTCCCAACCTACACTCTTCAGTGCCAAAATTGGTAAGTTTATGTTATAGCAATAAGCTTGCCTGTGGAACTTGGAAGGGGGGATTAGTCTGACTTTTTAAAAAAGAAAAAACAACATCTGTTTTCAATTTTCAGTGCTTTCTGTTTAATCTCTGCTTACTTTACAAGTAGTACTTCCCCTGTACTCCTGCCATCTGTAATCTAGGTTCTGATTGTCCCAAAAAGTTATTTTTTCTTCTTATTTCAGCACTAATATTTTGTTGGCATTAGGAAACTCTTCAGTCATGTAGCTAGGCTTACTAAAAAGTCCCATTGATAGAAAATCCAGTTCCTACATAATTAGCAGAGTTGAAATAATAGGATAAATTGAATACATGCCAGTATTTTCTGACACTTTCAAACAGAAGTATTACTGAATGCATGTAAGAACTTAAAGATGTGTTCAACAATTCATTATGCTTCAGTTGTAAGCAAAGGATGACTGACTGTCATTGCCTTGCAAGGAGATTTCTATGCTATTTAATATGCGTCTTCTCTAAAAGATGATTGTAAGGATAAAGATTTGAATGAGCATCTTGTGAGGGACAAATGACTGAATTAGATTCTACTTGTTCTATACAATTCACTTTTTAAACTATTTTCAAAAAGCTTTGAGGAACTATATACAGTATCCCACTGGTACGTTTAATTCAATGGCAACTGGCACTGAATTCCTCAAAACCCTTTCACAGCCAAAGTTACTACTTTAGAATTGCATTTATGTCTTGGTTTATCTAACCTTCATTGCACCTATCACATGCAAACATTCTTCAGGAATACAAACACCAGGTCTTGTGCACCTAGCTGATATTCGCACTTTGAGTTTAGCCTAGTATTTGTTCCTACTCAGTTTAGAAAATGTAGTTGAAATAATTTAATCTAGTTTGTTGAATTTATTTACCTGGTAGATAAAAGGTTATATATTTACTTTGACTGGAAACAATATTCTGAGTTACCCCCCAAGCTTCAATAGGTTTCAAGTTCAGTTTAGATTTTGACCTGCATTCCAACAGTATGAATACTTGCTCTGGTATCTGAGCCAATCAACTAAGTCACCTCAGGCAGTTTGCAAAACTGGCCTGTGATACAAGTGTCTCCCTCTTACTCTGCTAAAAAGTGGGCAAAGATGAAGGGCACACATATAATGAAATAAACGAGTTATTGCTAATCGCCAACGTGTTTACTAAAAAAAAAATCAGAAAAAGTTGCAGGAAAGAGGGTAACAGTCACAAATGAAACAGCACTTCATGAATGCTAAACAGAACTAGAGTTGTCCCTTGTTATTATACCAACTTCTTAACGTTCAAGCTCTGCAGGCAGTACTGAAAGGGGAGAGGGATGCCCAGGTCAGTCTCTGTTGAGGCTGCGTAAAGCATGACTGCATCCTTACACTAAGATTGATAATTTCTTGGAATTAAGATGGGAAGGCCTGGATGTCCCATCCTGACCACTCATGCTTGGACCAGCACTGCTCATGTGCATGATATGCACCTCATCCCTACTTAGTGATTTCCAGTATAATGCTACATCACTCCTCCTTATTTCTGTGGGTTTTTGCTGCAGTTGCATTCTGCGTATGGATTTTTCTGGAGCCAAGTTTTCCACAAGCAACATAATATATAAAATATGGCTACCATCCAAAGCTAGATATCATTTCAGTTCCCTCTCCTGAGATGAAAATAAAAATAGAGTTACAATAAAAAGGCACCTATAACTGGGTTATACAGAGGAGTGAAAAAAGCTCTATTTTTCTTGTTGCATAAGCAAGTGAAAGGAAAGCTTTAAATTTCTATTTTCACTATTTGATTTCCTTAAAATCTATAACAAGAAAATAGCAGCAGAAAAACCAGTATATGTTCAACCTAAAGTTCTACACAACAGCAACAGCAATAAAGACTGTCAAATTCAGGTACTAATTTCCACTGAAATACTTGAACAACAATCAACAGAAATGTATCTGAGGACTTTGAATACAGGTATCTGAAAATTTAAAGAAAGTCAGCAAGGAAAGAAAATTAAACATCAAGTTTAAGAAGACTAAGGATAATATTTTTTCGTATTCTTGTGTGAAAGAAGTGAGAATGATAGAGGTCCTGCAATAAAATTAATCTGATTTCAGCAGTCATTTCTCCCTTCTGGGATCTCAGTTGTGTGTTGAAAAAAGCTCTTCCATTTCTTGTGCTGAATGAAGATTTGATAACGGGTCTTATTTTCACTACTCTGTTTCCATCTAGTGCTCAAACTGCACATTGCACTAAATTGTACACATGTAGAATCGGTAACTACAAATGGGTATCTGTTACTCTTTTCAGGGAATCTGCATTACAAATAAGTAAGTATAGGATTAAATATCACTTCTATAAAAAGCACTAGATCCCAGACTAAAGTCTGTCAAGTATCTGTATGGTCTTTGCTGCATGATCTGTTCAGAAACAGCGGTATCAGTTGTTTGATTTACCTATTAGAATCCCTTTTTGTGGAAGTTCTCTCGTTAACTGAAGACAGATGAACATATGTGAATACAAAGGACCATACCCTGGTTATTGAGAGACATTCATTACTCTCATAGGCAAGTGCATGCTCAGAAGTTTTGAGGTGGACTTACATGGACAGTCTTCCCCCATATCTCAAGTTGTAAAGTACGTTTCACATTTTATAACAACAATAATATTTTAGTAACACAACTGGNAAAATGAGGAGCTGATAATAAACTCTATTATGTTGCAGAATGAGAAAAGAAGAGATTTTGTGCTGGACTATGAAATTAGTATATTTTTAGGAGGTTGAGGAGGGCTAGAACACATAACTTGTGAATTCACCTTCTGAAATGTAGCAGTAGGGTGGGTTATGGACAGATACAAGCATACACAGACAAGTAATATTTTAAGTATTTTTCATGTTCTAAGACAAAATTTTCATGTTATATATGCTTATAAAAGCAAAATATACTAGTGTTGTTAATCTCAAGCAACCCTTCATAGAACAAACATGTGCCACTGACTTGAAGAGGTGTTGTAAGACAGTTTTTTAAATCCATTTTCGTAGCAAAATCTAGATGCAGCAATTCTGTTATTTCCCTGCTGTTGTAAATAGTCTAAAATAGACAAATGACTCTTAGTTACACCACAGGACGGTCATTTCTCCTAGTGTCTGAAGTGTAGGAAAATAGAACGTTCTGTCTCCATTATTTTTACTTTGGACATTTTCTTTAGGAATAATGCTTCAGCTCCTGCTTTTCCGTTGGGCTTTCTCTTTGAGCCTAAGCAAAATATGAATGAGCTAATGCTCAGTCTAAGAAACTGCAACGTCCTTGGCTTTGGAGAACATAGTAACTGCTGGTTTACTAGATAGGAAGCTGCTCAGCTGTGGCTACCTTTTACTGCATAAATGGTGGGTACCAATCATAAATGAAACAGCATGTCATGAACTCTGAATAACACAAAAGAGGTGCCTTGGTACTACACCAGCTGTGATCACATTTATTTTATAATAAATCACATTTATTTTATAATAAAACTTCTGGCACCTCAGTTTTTTGAAGTCCCCAGCATTGACTACTGGATTAGGCAACCCTTGAAAACATTTATTGCACCAAACTCTTTTTAGATCTTCAAGATACTCCTCACTCAGTTTAGAATGTGAGGTAGACACCAAGTTATTTGCTCCAAATCAGGCAGATACCTACACAGAAGTATACATGTATGTTACTATGAACTCTGAATACAGTAATCTGCCCATTGAATTTATGCTTGTCTACACGGAGACAACAGGTGGGCCGAGGATTTTTACAGTTACAGCTCTGGATTTAAATTTCATTTTAGAGAACTATTTGTTTAACCTTTCAAAAGACTGAGTGCATACAACTGTATAGAACATCATTTTTCCAGTAGAATCTCCTTCTTAAAGTTCTGTGTTATTTTTACCACTGTGAAAATTTCTGTGAAGTCTGAGCTACAGAACGGCTCAAGTTTACACTGTTTCTATTATGCCACCTTCTTGCTTGAATAGTAAAATCAAAATCTATTTACAGTCAAATTTTCCTTACTTGTGAAATCATATTAATTAAATAGTGCTTTTTTATGGTGAATGCATGGAGGAGTTGTAAGTGAACAAAACTATTCTATTACACTTCCTGTTGCTGAGTCCCCTACTCCTGAAAGAGAGTTTCATGCATTGAAGCATAGACTTGCTTTGGTTTGAGTCCCTAAATCGTCCAGCAGGAAATGTAAGCTAAGGAAACGATTGCCACGAACGTAGCTCTGCAGAAGAGAAAGCAGTCCCTGAAGGGGGTAGGCTCTGTGTGTGGGGTCTGTGGGAAAGTCCCACCAATCTTGAAACAGCTGCTCTTGGTTTGGATCACAGTAAGGTGAGGTGCTGTTTTATTCTCTGCAGCTGCCCAGACAGGTGAAGACTATCTGAGTGTTTTTATTACTTCAGAGTGTGACTGAAACAGTGTCCTTCCAAGGGGATGAAAGGTAGGGCTTTGTTACAGGAGAAAAAAATATTGCCTGTATCTGAAAGGGCAAAGAATAAATTATTTTTCTGAAGTATGAGAAGACTTAGTATTAGCTAATATAACTAAAATTAGTACATGCACTTCTAAGTAGTTATTTGTAATAATATGTGTAATATTTTTGCCCTATCATCGTTCAAGAAACTGCTCTTGGCAAAATGAAAGCTTGCTTTCTTGGAGGACTGTATTTATGTAAATACTTAATAGATTGTGATTAAATTAAATTGGCACTATGTATCCTCTTCAGACTTATGTATATTGTCCTGTCCTGTGATCTTTGTGCTAATGAGTATTCAGATGAAAATAGCTGGGGTTTTTTGAGAGAGAGTGTGGAAAATTCCATCAATCAAGTCAATTATTACGGCTAAAAGTGAGGGGGAACCTGGCTTCAATATTTAGAGCATTTCTATGGCAATATCATATTTTGAATTACTCTTTTCTATTGCAAGGGCTGCTTTTAATATTTTCCATTGTGGAGGCATGGACACACTAGATTAAACTTACACACCATCCAGGCCAGCAATGTTTCTGACAGAGCCTAGAGGCAGATGTCTCAGAGGAAGGTGCAAGGACCTGCAGACAGAAGTAAGGGCATTGCTCTCCCTCTAGCATGAAAATAATAAATCTGCTCATACAGATTGAGTAGCCTCCTGAAGATTCATCTTGTGGTACCAGAAATAATGAATAAACCCTTCACAGACCTTTTCTGTGTATTGTACTGAGTGACTGATATACAGCAGAAGGTCTTGAATTTGATCCTTCATTTAAGCTTCAGTGTAACAAAATGGAATCACTGCTATGACTTGGAGACACGGCATAGTGGTGGGAGGCAGAAGCAGCAATACCCAGACCAAGACACATGTTCAGGTGTGAATTGTTATACCTAAGCATTTTTACTGAAAATCTGTCTACTGAGAGAGGTCAGCAGATGCTTCCTTGTGTCGTTACAAGGGAGTAATGTAACCCCTTGTGTTTGGCAAGGATTCCAGAACTTGCACTTGTCTTGATCTTAATCTCAAGTTTCTCTCTGAATTTATGGGTGGAACTTACAAAGGTGTGATGTTGGGGGAAGGTCAGACATAACCAGACGATGTGTGACCTCACCACACCAGTGAGTTGTCTGCCACTTACACTTAAAGCTGAGTCAGGGTGTCTGTGCCTGCCTTAAATGATGCACATAGTCAGAGGTCCCTGAATATGGAGCCACCTGAAATTCCCTTTGTTCAGTCACGTAGGAGTAGTCAATATAGGATTACTGAGGGCAGGGGATGTCTAACATCTGGCTTGCAGGTGCCATATTCTCATCTCTAGCCACCTGGAACCAGAGACAGGTGGATGTCCACCACCTTCAAAGCACTGACTAAGGACTGTATCATTAAATACAAATTAAGGGGGAAGTAATACATGTGATCAAAGACTCTGCATGAGCAGCCCAGAGGCTAGAACTAGGACTCCTCCAGATTGTATGGCAGGATGCTGTTCATGACAACTATAGAGAAAGCTTGTCATGTGGAACATTAATTTTGTACATGACCATATTTGATATTTATATTATACATACAGGAAATTTATTGTGGCATTAAAATATATAAAGTAGTGGTTGAAGTATCGCTCATCCCTACACTATCTATGAAGTCTGCTTTGTACTGTGTGGTTATATATTTACCTGAATGCATATTCAGTACCTTATGGATAAATCAAAGCATTTATACATTTTACTTTTCATAGTACTACCACTAGTGAGATACAGTACCTCTTTATTTAGACTAGCTTGGATAGCCATCACAGAGCAATACCTGGAGTACCTACCAAAAACTGCAAGTAATTAAATACCATTTGACTCAGTGGGAATATTGCAATACGACATGCCTGTTTATTATGTTCATCTCCTTTGCTTCTAATACAAATTTATGTTTACATTTAAACCGCTTTTTTTAGATTTTGGGCTTCTATTAGTCTTTCTTTTGGCAAACTTTTTAATAATCATCTTTTGCAACAGAGGAATGAAAATAAATTCTGACATTTTAGTAATTACAATAAATTATTTAGAAGGCAGAAGTGGTGATATTTTATATTTAATTGACTTTAAAATTATAGAGTTGTCAATGTATGGGTGATTACCTCCTTCCTTCTGGTTTGTTATTAAATTAAGGGTTCAAGGAAGCCCTTAATTTTTTTCTGCCTGCTATGGCTGTCAGAGATGGGATGTGGCAAGGATGGGAGAAAATGAGGGAGGAAAGAGGTTAATGCTGTCCCATGAAAAGAAGACGTATATAATTAGAGAGCATGGACTTCTTTCCAAAGTTATTAATTTTGGCTTGGTCTTCCCTGTGGGTAAGTAGCGATGTATACATGCAGCTTGGGGAGAAGAGAAATTGTCTTTCATTACAAGAAGCAGGACGATCTATGCTTTCAATCCAATCTAGTGAAGCCACTAGCGGTATGCCATAGGTCTTAATATTGGGGTCAATTTTGTTCTCCATATTCATTAATGATCTGGACAAAGGATCACAGTGCACCTTCAGCGGGTTCACAGATGACACAAAATTGGACACACTGGCTGATGTGCCAGATTGTTGTGCCATCATTCAGAGTGACTTTGAGAAGCTGAAGAACAGGGCAGAGAAGAATAGCATCAACTTCAATAATGGTAAAAGCAAAGCCTTATATGTATGGAGGAATTACTCCAAGCATCAGTTCATGCTGGGGACCCACTAGCTGGAAAGATGCTTTGCTTAAAAGGTGGAGTGAAAGTTTTCAGGAAATGGACAACAAGATGACCATGAGCTAGCAATGCACCCTTCGTGGCAAAAAAAAGGGAAGCAGCTTCCTGGGCTACATTAATATAAGCATTACCAGCAGAATGAGGAAGGTAATCCTTTTCCACTTCAGCATAGATGAGGCTACATCTGAAGTACTGTGTTCAGTTCTGGATTACACAGTACAAAAAAAGATGTAGACTTACTGGAGTAAGTCCAGTGCAGGGATGATTAAAATACTGGAACATATTTGAGTACTTTGGAGGTCAGACGGCTTCTTTAAAACCT
The DNA here is from genome assembly GCA_013390025.1 of Pitta sordida. Taxonomy (NCBI): domain Eukaryota; kingdom Metazoa; phylum Chordata; class Aves; order Passeriformes; family Pittidae; genus Pitta; species Pitta sordida. The sequence goes on along the minus strand of WEKX01013724.1, from coordinate 771 downwards.
GAAGTTCCTGTCCTTCAAATTTCGATCCTCAAGTTTTACCCTTTCCAGCAGTGCCTGAAATATGTGAAAGACCACTAATATGAAAACAAATGCCACGATCAGAAAAAGTTCTTCTGTATGGAAAAAGACATGAATTCATAATAATTAGCAATTTACCCATATATACCAAAATATGTTGTTAATAGTGTTTCCCATATGTGTATGTGTAGAAACTTGAACAAGATGTGATTTGTAGACTAGAGGAGAACTTTTCTACTACTTGTAGAAAAAAGGAAAACTGCAGTACTTCAAGAAACTTGGGACGTCTTCTGAAAGGCTGTAGGTGGTTCCTTCCAGGTATTAGCAAGTTCTTTCAGTGGAAATCCTGTGGGAGACTTCTCTTATATTAAAACTCAGTAGCTGTTAGGACAGACAAATTAGAGAGGGAAAATCACTAATAACAATATGACTGAATTTACAGGGGTTAAAATACTGATTTTGAGGTGTGAACCGTGCTTTTGTTTCAGTAGTTACTAAATAAAGTGGATGAATTTAGACTTGTTTTCCTGACTGATGTAAACCATCCAATAGCACACTATGACAATGTAATGGTCTTGGCCTACCCTGAATAATTTTATTCCTCTACATGTTTTGCTTCAGTTCTTTCAATTGCGAGACTTGCAGTGAATTAGGCCTTGAGGTTTGCTGAACACATCAAGGCAATCTAAGGGTATAGTTGGAGAACATTGCCAAGGGCAGGACAGGAAAGGCACAACTGTTACTTTCGGTGGG
>WEKX01013723.1:3624-21506 GCA_013390025.1 Pitta sordida | reverse complement strand
CTCTTCCAACCTTGTTAATACTGTGGTTCTGTGATACTGTACCAACTTTGGACACACATAGACACATTTTCTGATAACCTGTGATCAGAAAAAGAACCCAATAGTCAACCAAGACTGAAATTGACATCATAAGCAGAAAACCTATGCTCTCTGTTAACAGAGGCAACAAAACTTTTTCTTCCAACTCCTTTCTCCACTCATAACTTCTGCCTCAAGATGATGAAAACCAGATGTTTAATCTCAAAGGTTCAACAAAGTTCTGAGGTTTCGTATATATGACAAGTGTTGCACACTTTTGGTTCCTGCAAAAGTGAGGATTTACAGCCCTCTGTGCATGATAACCTGGAGGCCTCTCAGACCATTATAAATGGCCTTGGAATACAAGCAATTGTTCTTAAAAACAGCAGTTTACTGCAGAACGCTTAAAAATAAATGGAATAAGGACACTCGAGGGGAGAATTCTCTAACAAAAATAGCAATCACATCATTGGCTGTGTCTTGTGTTCAATATATTAAAAAAAAGGTGGTAAACACACGGAATTTCCAAAGCTAATATTTTTTAGCAGTATTATACCTGAGCCTGATACAGATTAACACTGATACAGGAATTCAGTGGACAGCAATTCTATTTTCAACTCCTTGTAGAAGCAGGCAATGCAGACTGTAGTAGCATTCACTTCAAATCCAACAAGAATAGAAAAATATGTGCTCCTTATTGTTGTTGGATGAAGGTGAGAGAAGGTAAAAAAACCCCTGAGTAGTAACCAATAGCCGTAATGTGTCCAAGGAAAAGAAAGAACCTAAAAAGAGTAAAAAAAAGTACTCAAGTACCTAACAAATACGTAATGGTCAGAGAATATTTGGAAATCAAGTCAGTTGAAAAGACTTCTTTTGCTAATTCTTCAGGGAAATAACTTCATTTTCAAAAAAAAAAAAATTAGAAAATTGCCAAAGATAGAACCATCCATTCTATTACCAGCCCCAAAGAATCCAGCAGCCCAAATCTTAATTAGCCACCGAACTCTAAAGTGTAAGTTCCCGGAAAAAAAATTAGCAATAATTTTATTCTTCTAGAATCTGTTCATACCAAAAAAAAATAAAAGTCAGGAAAGCAAAGTGGGTGGTAGACATTTTGTAATTCTTTTCACATTCCAACTGTTTGTTTGTACTTTTCCTAAAACTTCCTGGTGTTAGTTGAAATAAAATATTCACTGAAAGTTCTACCTTTTCCCTTTTCTCTTTGTTGTTATTGGTTTCTTTAGATTGTAAGTATTGCTCCCTTAAGGCAGTCAGTACACATCCCAGAGTTTATTTGAAAATATTGCTAGGAGCAGAATAAAATTTACATTCAAAATGTGCAGATATGCGAAGTAGTGTAAAGGTTTCTTTTAGTCCACAAACTTGTTGCTAAAGAAGACAGTAACTTTGCAGAGAGATAAGTGTGGGAAGTCTTCCAATTTCAAATAAAAACTTAGCCATATATGTTACAAACTTCTGTTACTAAAATACAGTTGGGTCTCCTATAACATGGACCCGCGATCTTAATTGGGATCTGCGTAGCCTGACTTCCACATTGAATGGCAGCCACGCCATCACCCGTGCCACCCCTGCTGCTGCCCGCACCACCACCACCACCCGTGCCACTGCCCGTGCCGCCACCGCAGCGGCAGGTCGCACATGTGCAGTTGCAAAACAGGTCTCCTACATCGTTAAAAAATCATGCCACTAAGATGTGAAGCCGCAATATGGGGGGTGTGAAGTGCAAGAGGGCAGACTGTAGTACAAGCCAGCTTACAGCATTTTAAGAAATTATTCTTAATATTCTTAACCTTTCATTACTCTCTTTAGCTAGCCTTTGGAGGAGATATTCATTGTGTCAGTCCCTCTGCTAAGGGCTGGTGTCTATTAATTTTTTTCCACTTCCCCATCTCTCATAGTCTTCACTCTGCAGCTCAAGGAATGTCTATAATGTGTGTCAGTTGTTTCTCATCATAAGCGCATTACATTCTGTCCATCTGAATCAAGAACATCCTGTGACTAAACATATAATTTGAATTATGCCACTTTTAGTCTGCAAAAGGTTATTTCTGTGTCCTGGTTTGGACACTATTGGGTTTGTTCTCAAAGAAAAATGGACGAGAGACCGTTAAGAGAAAACACCAACCTTAATGAGAGAAATATATCTATAATTATATATATATATGTAATATATGCATATTTATATATCTATATATTTATTAGAATGTATGAAAAAGGTATGTGTGTGAATCAAACTAACACTGGCAAACAGCAGGGAAGTATCCCAACCACCTCCCAAAACCACCCACACAAACAGGGTATCCCTCACGGAAACAACAATACCCAAAAGAAAAGTCCCAACAGCGGCAAAATACGGATGAAAATGGTAGCGATGTCAGGCTATTGTCAGGGAAAGGCTTTAGCGAGGAGTAATGGATGGTGCAGCAGGAGTAAGATGCAGAAGCAGCAGAGCTGCAGGTGATTCCGGCAAGAGCGAGAGAGCGGTCCCTTTCGTGCTGTAGCTTTTAATAGGTTTTTAGTCCCTCCCCAGGAGTGTCTCTCTGTCCAATGGGATAAGGCTTCGAGCTGTCAATCCTCTCTGTCTCTCTGGAAGAGCTGGTGTTTTACGTCATCATCAGGGTGATCTCCGGACCCCCACATGGCTGACCCTGGCACCAGCAGGGAACCGGGTAGGTGTGCCACCACATGCCACATCGGCACTCCAGGACCCCCTGCACGCCGCTTCTGTGCCGCCAGCACCGGTACCAGCACCTTCTCTCCTGCACGTTCCCATGACCGGCACCACTCCAGTGGCTGCAAGAGGGGCTGGGGGGGAAAACCTGATGCGCGGGGAGAGCCGCACCACTGCGCCACCGCTCCACCCCCCATCTCAGGAGAAAATGGGAAAAAAACCTCACAAAGAAAACCAGGCACATATGTGTTAAATCCCCTCTCATTCCGGGGGGAGGGGAGGGAGAAAGAAAGAGGGAAAGGAAAAAAATGGTTAAAACTTTTCCTCTGTAAACATGGAAAAAGAAACCTCTGACACCAAACCCACGACATTCTGCATACCAAATTCCCTGTGTACAAAGTGTCTTTCCATTGTCCTTTCTGATAAACCATGATTTACACAATCTAAAAAGGACAGAGTTAATCTGATGGAGAAATAACTTCACAGGAATAGAAGTCTTGGCATTGAACAGAGTTAAACTCAACTGTTTACGTACTTCACAGCAGAAAAATTAGCCATGTGAAGCTTCAGACTGTACAGAAGTGTCAAGCTGCACAGATAGCAAAAGAGGTATCCTTTAATGCATTATAACAGGCTTTGTCTTTCCTAGGATGCAAAATAACCTTGCAGTTCATCCCACATTTTAGTGACATCTCAGAAAACATTCATGAATCATTTGCTACAGAAAAGCAGTAAAACTGGAGAAAGGCTAAATTTTCAGGACAGACTGAAACTAATAACTAATTTGAAACTTTATACATAACAATATAACAACTGTTGTTAATTTGTTTGGCTAGAAATGAAAAGAATGTTCAGAATAGAAAAAAGGGTTAATACAATAATTTCTCTCTGTCCTAAATGTATGTGCCTAGTGTCAAGACCCATCTTGCTTACACAATACCAAACCAGCAGTTCCTGAAGACAGAACAGACTATGAAAGTATCCAGGGGGATGTGATGCTGTTCCCCATGACAAGTGTTTTGCCGCAGTTTAGTAGTTTTTTTGTCCTTATATTCCTTCACTTCATCTCAGATTCTTACTGAGCATGCTCCCATGTCATGCCATTATTACTGCCCATAATCTGAAAAAAAGAGAGCACTTTCCTAGCACAAGAGAATGGTAGGTAGTAGGCAACATGCTCTCTCAACACATTCGTTAGAGCTTCAGCTTCTATCAATTTCCCTACTTCTAACACTAGGATAGTAGATGCCACAAACATATTAACACATGTAACACTGTCAATCAAGGTAATAGAATAATATTTTTAGAAGCAAATAATGGACTAGACTACAGCCCTGTCTTCTGTTCTTTGAAACGTGCCTAAATTACATTAGTTACTGAAATGTTCTTCAACTGTTTTCAGACCTGGAGAAATTAATAAATAATTCCAAAAATCAATTAAAAGGCATCTTTCTCCTTCCTCTTACAAACTCAGATTGCTGGAAAAACTGAGCTAGATCTTTATTCTTGTGATAAGCACTTTGTTCTCTTTTAGAGGCAGTTTGTTTTACAGCTCTAAATGAACATTAGTATCTGAACATTACAATGTTTACAACAACATTATGCTTCTGGTCTGCTCAGGACATAAACAGAAAATGGAAAATTAACCAAATTTTTAACTACTGTAAATATACATTTGAGATTCAAACATGACTGCTTATTCCTTTAAGGCTATATTTGAGGGAACAAGGTCCCAACTTTATAAGCCAAGACTTTTAAATTGTCACACTTTTACATGCCACAAATCTCATGTATTGAAATGGAGAAGCACAAAGCCAGGATTTGCATGAGCTTCCCCAGTATTTCAAGGACATTCTTAATGTTCTAGAAGCTGCACAGGACCATTAAGACCATTTCTATGATCTCCTGCATTTAAATGAGGGCATCATTTGCCTGGAAACACTTACAAAGATATTAATATAAAGGAGCTATTATGGCAGATCAAAAGAATCTCACAGTACTCTGAACAGTGTAAGAAAAATATTAGTGTGCTATTTTCTGGTCAGAAAGTAGCAAATGAAGCTACTCTGGATTTAGATTATACAGCCAAGAGGATAAATTAACTGCACAATGATCAAATGATTAATATATTCAGTTCTAAAATATTGAACAAAAGCTCTAGAAACGTGTACAATAATAACAATTACGGAACACACAACCCGTTTCCAAAATAAGCCTGGTACAATGCAATCTGATGTAATAGTGACATGATAATCAAGAGAATAGTGCAAAATATTACAATGCCTGCTTTTTAGGCCCTTGAATAGTTCTTTAACAATATAACATATAATGAAAGCAAAAAAAATTATTATATTATCCTGGTCTTACAAAATGGTTTTGATAAAAGTAGGGGGAACAAAAACCAGGAGAATAAAGCTAAACTTTCCAGAGAGCAGAACCACATTTTCAACTTTTAAAAATGTCTAAACAATTGAACTAACATTTAGTGGATAGAACCATTTTATCAAATTACATAAAGTGCACAAATGTAAAGATTACATAAAGTAACTCCTGGACAGATTAATTTAATTGTGTTTTCCTTAAATCATGGTATATGTAATCCAACTCAAAATATAGGCAAAACTATTCTACCTTGTGGCCTAAAGAATTCTCAAGAATGTTAAAGCAAGTGGTTTTTGTTCTCTGTCTGCCTTTCAAAAAAGGTTTGATTTAGAGACTTTTTCTGGAAATAATATTTAAACCAAAAATAATGTTTCTGACTCTATTTTCCTTCACAGTAATCAAGGAGCTTATTCCCATCAACAGTCACATACACCTGGAAAGTGATATAACAGTTCTCCTCTTTAATTTTAAAAGGTCCAAGGTTACACTGTTTAAAAACACCAGCAATTTTAGCAGCTATTTCAGAAAAATTACAGCAATTCCAGTAGCTTTTTCTTCCTATTTCACTTCATAAATCAAGCAGAAGAAGGTTTGGGATTTCTTTTTTTATTGTTGTCAGATAATTTATAGGGATCTGGAAATTGCCCAGAATTTGCCTAAAAATGAGCTATTCACATAGCTATAACCATAGCTGCCAGTCCTTGATTTGCTCGCAGTCAAAATTTTAAAATTTGTGGTCTCTTCTGTCAGCCTCACTTACCATAGTTCAGGAACGGACTTTATTTCTATAATTATGTTAAGATCATTTAATACCCAAAAATATAGAGGAAGACCACTATGCTGCATTTCTGCCCATGATGTTTTTTGATTTCCAGTTGTCTGTCTTTAGCTGGACTCACTTATAGACGTTAGTTCATCTTTTCTCCCCAACAGAATCACAGAATCACAGAATATTCCGAGTTGGAAGGGACCCACAAGGATCATCGAGTCCAACTCTTAACACTGTCTCCCTGGTGGGAATCGAACCCGGGTCTCCCACACACCAGGTGGGGGCACTTACCACTGTATTGATTTGTGTTTGAGAACAGCCTTTAACTGCTTTTGGAGGCTCGCTTTGTGATTTCTGTAATCATTTTTAACTTGATATCACTCTCACTGACACAGAAGTCAAAATACCCATTAATTTTTATAGCTGAGTATCAGATCCCTTATCTCTAAGAGACTTACTTTGAAATGAGGGGATCATTGTACATGCAAGTGCCAAATGAAGAAACAGGTGGATTTTGTGTGGCACCTTTAACAATATAGTGTATCTCCTCATGTCTCTCTTTTCCCATTGGAGTAGGACAGTGGAGACTGATGTTTCAGTTTCACCTTCCTAAAAATGTTCCGTTTGAGTTGAGGTTCACAGGTTATTCTGAGTTGGAAGGGACCCACAGGATCATCTAGTCCAACTCCCAAGTGAACGACCACCCAGGCACCATGCTCCATCCATCCAAGCCTCCCACCATCTAGACCATGTATCACTGAATCATTACAAAGTCTTGTGCCTTTGTTCTTGGATCTTGAGCATAAGTAAAGCTGAAACAGAAAATCAATTTCATTTGTCCCAGCTTCGAAAAATCTGTTAGAACACAACATGATTTATTTTAGTTCATAATTTTGTCAATATCACTGTTAATCGCTAAAAGCTTTCCATTGCCTTACTTTGGAAGGGTGTTAATCACTGTTAATCACTAAAAGTTTTCCATTGCCTTACTTTGGAAGTGTGTTATGTGATACTCCAGTTTTACATAATTATCAGCAGCCATGAGTGCCTTCATTTCACCCTATTTGGCAAAATTTCTTAAATAAGTCTCAGAAAACTGATTTCCTAAGCAAGTGAAATATGTCATTTACTCCAGTTCTAAGTTCAATTTTGCTAAAAAGTTTTCTGCATGTACCTTACTTTACCTTGCATTTTCCAAGAGTCTCAAAGCCACTGGATGGGAAGGTATAATGTCAGGTAACTGTTTTAATTTAGTATTTGTGCAAGAAGATACAGAATATTATGCAATTAACTCATTAAATACCATAAAAATAGTGTTCAACAAAGTTGATACAATTTATTTATGCCTTTAGTTACTATTTTCATGTAGCATTTTCACTTTAATACAACATTTTGAGATTATAATGTGACTGGAAATTGGTTTGGGGGGTTTTTTATCAACAGTCCACCAACTTTATTTTTCCTCTACTCCCAAGCTGATTTTTGGCAGACATAGCTGTGGTAAATGATTTGTTCTCATCTTTTGTGTCATCATTTTTCAAGAAGAGCAGATCTCTTTTTGAGATGATGAAGAAAACTAGGATAGTTTGTACAATTATACTTTTAAAATGCAATCTGTTTACTTGTTCTTTTGGATCCAGTAAATTAGAGGATCACAGAATCACAGAATCACAGAATATTACGAGTTGGAAGGGACTGACAAGGATCATCTAGTCCAACTCACCAGCTAATGCCCATACAGGGATCGAACCCACATCCCAGACTNATACAGGGATCGAACCCACAGCCCAGAGTTGTGTACATAAACCTCGTTCCCTCACAGGCTCACAGGCCACTCCGAGCTGGAAGGCATCCACAAGACCATCCAGTCCAACACTCCACCAGCTAGACCATGTCACTAAGCTCCTCATCGAGTCTTCTCTTAAACACCTCCAGGGACGGTGACTCCACCACCTCCCTGGGCAGACCATTCCAATGAGCGATCACTCTCTCTGGAAAAAACCTCTTCCTTACATTCAGTCTAAATCTCCCCTGGCATAGTTACAGAAGTTCTCAAAAATCCATTTAAACTTCTATTAGACTACTTCAAGATTGATTTCTTCAATACATTTTCTCATGAAAATCATTCATAAGATAGAGGATAGTATATTAACTTTAATTAATTATTCAAATCAGTTCATACAGATTTAAAATTCAGTTTAGCATAGCAAATTAAGTTACCAACAATTAATAAGATCTTATCAATTCTACTGTTCTTTTGGTTCTGTGTAAAACATTCTATAAATGCACAACTGTGTTTGCAACTCATTATCTAGTGACAAATTTCAGCAGCAATAGAAAGTGAAACCTATTTAGTTGGATACTATGAATTGAACCAAAATCCACATAATCTATGAGCCTTAAAGGAGTTGAATTGTTGCCAACTTTCAGTCATGCATTGCTTTGTTATTCAAATGCCCCAAGCAAGCTCATTCACTTGTGATTTCTAATGTTCTTTCACATCATAGTGATTTTCCATTACACCATTTCTCTAATAGTACATGTTCATAGCTGCAGGTTAGTATTAAAGAAAGAAACTGACCTGAGGAGACCTGAGTTAAGTATTCAGCCCAGCAGCTTTTTTGAAATCACGAATGAGGGATAGTTTCTTGTTCTGAATAAAGTAATTTCTTTTATACTGACTGATTTATTTTATACTGAATGATTTTCTTAATAGTTGGAAAGGTTTATATAGCCAGCATATAGCCTATATCCTAAGACTGAAAGATTATGAAAAAATCTAACCAAGATACAGTGCAGAGAATAGGACCTATTTTAGGTGGATATCAAGAAATTATTTCCTAAAACAGAAGAAATAATTGACTAGTAGAAGTAAAGATTATGTTTTAATCTAAACCCAGATTGTAGAATTACATTGCAACATTGAAATAGATGAAAATGTTTGCCTAATTTTTCCACCTTTTTTGTTTTCTATTTATGTAGCTCACGGCATTTATTCTCTTATTAAAATGGAATTAATATGCACATATATAAATCTTCCCACTACCATCTTAATTTTTAAATTTCCAGAGTCTGAGAAAGGGAGTCATTATTTAAAACTCTGGCAGAGTCCTGTAAATTCAGGGGAAACACCATTGTATTGAAAATTCCTATTGGAAAATTTCAAGCATGTGGGAAGAAAAATATGTCACTGTGTGATTTTTTTCGTATTGCACACAGCTCTGGTTCATATACTGAACGTGACAGTTCCTAATATCTGAACATTCATTTATTGCATTCATTTCACCTGTAATTTTTAAATAATCAGTTGCTTTGTTCCCTTTTATTTGAAGGGAAATAACTTATAGACAGTATTTCTACTGCTTGAAGTGAAATGCATAAGGGTCTTGCAGTGGTTTTTTTCTCCTGTTTCACAAAGGTGAGAAGAAAACTGAAGATTAAGTTTCTCTGTGTGACAGACTCTTAACAGGTTTTCTAACAGTACTGGACCCTCTGGTTGTGTGGAAGGGTGCAGTAAAGAGGAAAGCAGCCTTTTCACAATTCCCACAGAGAGCACACGTTGGAAAGGAAAGGTACAAATGAATAAAAAAGTATCCATTCTACTAGGTTATAATGAGCAAAGAAATAGTGAGTAGAGATAGTTGCACAACTTAATCAGAACCAGGTTTTTTGGTTTTGTCCAAATTTTAGGAGTGTCAGAGCAAGCAAGAACCTCACTTTCATTCACATGCAACGAACATAATTCCTTTTAAAATGGTCACTGAGGAAGATATCTCCTGAACTGTCTGGTTCTGGTGTTTCACTTATCTCACAGTTACAATGATTAGTTTTGTGTTTACCCAAACTGTACCACCCCATATATTTATTTTTCTCTTTTTGCAAACAACTGTAAGAAATGACAATTAACAAATAAAGAAGACAGCATAACTGCATTTGCAATTACTCAGGTCTGTAAACTGAGTGCTTTCACCCTGTAGGCTCAGTATTTCTCTCTGGTCATTTAATCTATATGCACCGTGAAAACTCTGAACCTGATCTTCGTTCTTTCATAATTTTGGCATACTTTCACCCTTCCTAGGAGTACTGCTAAGATCACACTTCTTGTGGAGGATCATCACCTCTGAATGAACAGCTGCAAGAATGGCTCCTGTTCTTTTATGAAAAACAGCATCTGTAATGGCATCCAAGAGAAAAATCAATGGGAGAGAAGAAGAGACAGATCCTCTAATACCCTTCTTGTCAACAGTGGAAGCACAGCACATAGCAGCTGAAGTAACAGCACAAAGACACAAAAGTGAGGTCTCATAGGATATCAGCATTTCTGTGCTTTGTTATNCTGTGAAAAACCTCTTCCTAACATTAAGATTAAACCTCTCCTGGCCTAGCTTGAGGCTGTGCCCTCTCGTTCTGGTGTCGTCAGCCTGAAAGAAGAGGTCCGCACCCACCTGGTGGCAACCTCCCCGCAGGTAGTTGTAAACAGCAATGAGGTCACCTCTAAGCCTCCTCTTCTCCAGGCTGAACAACCCCAGTTCCCAATAATTAATCATAAACCAAAATGGTTGCTTTTCAGTTTATAAAACCATGGCAAACCAGCAGCTATCATATTAATTTATAAAATATTATTTCATGCTGAAAATAAAAATTCTGCAAGTATCGAGTGATCTTGGAATTTTAAAAACATCAATTTACTATCAGATGAATCCAAGAGAAATACAAAATATACTTTAGGATTTTAATACACCATTTATCAATGTTATTACTTCCCATTTACTTGGCAAAATAGAAGTTTACACAGGAAACAGGAACTGTCAGAAGCTTAAACTGAGAGCATTTGCAGATGTTGTTTCAGAGTTGTTTATTTTTCATTTATCCAGCTGTTTTACAGCAATCAACACACACCAATTACAATTTTCCTATTGATTTTAAACCCTTAGCATGCCTAGATTCATAGAACCCTAGAATGGCATGGTTTGGAAGGGACATCAAAGATTATCTAGTTCCAAACCCCATGCCATGGACAGGGACACCCTTCACTAGACCAGGCTGCCTAAAGCCCCATCCAATCTGACCTTGAGCAATGCCATGAATGGGGCATCCACAGCTTCTCTGGGCAACCTGTACCAGTGCCTCACAGTAAAAAATTTGTTTCTAATACCTAATCTAAATATACTCTTTCAGTTTGAAGCCATTCCTCCCAGTCCTGTTACGAAATGTAATTGTAAATAGTCCCTCTCCATCTTCCTTGTATACTTTCTGCAGGTACAGAAAGGTCTCAATTAAGCTACCCCAAAGCTTTCTCTTTCCTAGGCTGAATGATCCCAATTCTCTTATCCTCTCCTTATAGGAGAGATGTTCCATCTGTCTGTTCAATTTGATGGCTGTCCTTAGGACTTATTCCAAAAAGATTGATTTATGCCCTTTCTGTTCTGGGGCCACAGAGCTGGATGAGGTACTCCAGCTGCGGTCTCATAAGATCCATGCCTGACCAACCTGATCTCTTTTTATGAGCTGGTGACTTGCCTGGTTGACAATAGAAAGGGCCGTGGCTGTTGTGTACTTGTATCCTAGCAAAGCCTTTTTCACGGTTTCCCATGGTAAGCTTCTGAAGAAACTCTCTGAGTATGGGTTGGATAGGAGCATTCTGTGTTGGGTTAGAAATTGGTTGGATGGACGAGCCCAGAGAGTACTGGTAAACGGTGTCACATCCAGCTGGCAGCCGGTCACTAGTGGAGTCCCACAGGGATCAGTGCTTGGACCAGCACTGTTTAATATCTTCATTGATGATATGGATGAGGGAATCGAGTCCACCATTAGCAAGTTTGCAGATGATACCAAGCTGGGGGCAAATGTTGAACTGCCAGAGGGCAGAAGGGCCCTTCAGAGGGACCTTGACAGGCTAGAGAAATGGGCAGATTCCAATAATATGAGATTTAACAAGTCTAAATGTCGAGTTCTTCACTTTGGACATAACAACCCCATGCATCGCTATCGGCTGGGGAAGGAGTGGGTGGAGAGTGATGAAATGAAGAGGGATTTAGGANTAAGTGTCCCCACCTGGCGTGTGGGAGACCCGGGTTCGATTCCTGCCAGGGAGACAGTGTTAAGAGTTGGACTCGATGATCCTTGTGGGTCCCTTCCAACTCAGAATATTCTATTATATTCTATTACACCAGGGGAGGTTTAGACTTGATATTAGGAAGAGCTTTTTCACAGAGAGAGTGATCCCTCATTGGAATGGTCTGTCCAGGGAGGTGGTGGAGTCACCATCCCTGGAGGTGTTTAAGAAAATACTGGATGAGGAACTCAGTGACATGGTCTAGATGATGGGAGGCTCAGATGGATGGAACATGTTACAAATTATCCTTGGGATAATTAAGATTGCTGTATTTCATTTGACATCTTCATGGTTAGAAGCCTCTTTCATAGATTTGTTCATTAAATTGTAAGGTTTGTGGAACGTTTTCCTTCCTAAAATCACATAAAGAAATCCCAGTTGGAAGGTTTTAGTCCTTCCACGCTGCTTTGTAGCTTTCAGATTTTGCAGATGAATGAAGCAACCAGAAGGATACAATAGTAATGCTGCTAATGCTAAATGCTGATCATCAGACATATCAAATTTGTTTCATATTCTCTTGCATATAGTTCCTTGCAACTTTAACTGCTGGTATGCATATGGTAATGCTGATAGGGAAAGAAGCAGAAAATGAAGATGACCAATTATAACTACAACTTCTTCTGCAGATATATTTTTTATATATGTATCAGAAGCCTTTGTAAAACCTAGTCCACAGAATACTGGCAGAAGGTATTAATTTAAAAATTTTCTGCAATTTGCTCTTGAAAAAGTTGCCCAGTACAAATATTAAAGTCATTTGAGCTGTGAAATCAATGGTTTTATCATTGGGCAACTGCAACTCAATATGCTGTGAAATCAATGGTTTTATCACTGGGCAACTGCAACTCCATATGCAGTATGTCTTCTGCGTCATCTTGATGAGTTTCCAACTGAAGTTGTTAAAAGCTAATGTTTGTTGAAGTTTGCTGAAACTTGAAATGCCATCTGTGGAGCAATAGATGGGGTTAAAAATTAGAGGAGAAGCAGTAGAAGGATAGGCGGGAGACCAGGGTTCGGTTCCCTGACAGGGAGGCAGAGGTATCATTTAAGAGTTGGACTCAATGATCCTGTGGGTCCCTTCCAAATGAGAATATTCTGTGAATTCTGTGGTTCTGTAAAAATTGCTGCTGCCCCTGGGCTGCTGCTTCCCGGAGAGACACAGTCACCTTCACCCAAAGTTCCCCAAACACTGATAAACACTTGCCATGGGGGATGAGATGGAAAGGCGGAGCAGTGCCAAAGGGGTCGCGGCCTCCTTCCACCAATATTCTGCAGGGAAAGGAACATGGTGGTTCTTTGAACTCCAAAGACGGTTCTGTATCTGTCTACCAAGAAGGACACCAAGGACAACTGCCTGATTAAGCAGTTTGACCCCACCTAAACCCTAAAGAAATGGTAAATCTGTTGTGAAGATCCCAGTACGGGACACTGGCAAACTGGTCAGGCACTAAAGGGTTTCAATTTCCCTTCTCTCAAAGGGTAAGGCAATCCCTTCCTTTCACGTGACACCATCAGAACAGTTGCTCTGAGTTCAACTTCGGAAAATCAGTAATCCTGGACGTATTTTATACTGCAATATATATTGAAGAGCACATCACTAGGCAGTAGGTGAAGTGCAGAGTAAATGCAAAAGATGGACTCAAGGAATGACACCAGGAGTAAATTGTTCTTTCAGAAACTTAAAATGCCTGCGTTCCATGTCTAGTAAGACAGACTAAAAAGAATGAGGATGAATTGTAACTTTCTGCACTCAATTTTCACCTCCTAATCAAGAAGGATAATGCACTTCTTTCTGCTGCCCAGTTTCATCAGTCAGATGCTGGAAATTACTTAAGGCATCAAGCAGTGTCTCTCTCTCTCTATCACATACAGGATGAGTATTCATCAATATTTACATAAAATTCCTCAGCTATGATAATATCCCTTGCTTTCTGAGCAATATTTGAAATATTAAAGCATATTTACTTTCTACAATAATCCTTATTAATCTTATTCACTCATCTATTCTCAATAGAAAAATAAATTTAAAAAAAATTCAAACATAAAAATATGGGATTCTGAGGATTTGAGCCCTAGAGAGAAAAATACACCTATCAGACATGGTAGAGCTGTACAAAAAGGAACAAGGTTGGAAACACTGGGAAGAACCTTGTACTTGCTTTCTCCATGTATATCAATGAAATAGACAAGAGAACAAATTTCAGACACAAAATATAGAGTTCTAGAAAAAATAATAAGGGTAACATCTCTGAAGTGTTGTTAGAACCACCATCCCTGGAGGTTCACAGGCTATTCCAAGTTGGAAGGGACCCACAAGGATCATCTAGTCCAACTCCCAAGTGAACGCCCACCCAGGGATCAGGACCACAACCCTGGAGCTATGGGCACCACGCTCTGTCCATCTGAGCCTCCCATCACGGACATTCACTTGGGAGTTGGACTAGATGATCCTTGTGGGTCCCTTCGAACTCAGAATGTCCTGTGAATGTCCCGTGAAAGCTGGCAGGTACAAAAATCACATAGGATTTAAGATAACATTTTTAAAGATGAAGACACAAAGATTCTGTATTCTCAAGAGGATGGGTCAGAGAACAGAAATAATTAAGTAGTCTGTCATTTTAAAAGAGTGCTGAGAAATGTAAATAATCAATATTATGTCTGCCAGTTTGTAAATTTTGGAAACCTAAGAAATTAGATGGAGAAATAGTAATGTGTGAACCAGTTATATATTAAAATGCCAGTCATGTAGGAAGCTGCGGTGGTTTGACCCTGGTTGGTTACCAGAGACTCACCAACAGCCACTCTCTCACTTCATCCCCCCATACAAACAGAGGAGAGAGGAAAAGGAAAAAAAACCTGAAGGGTTTTGCTACAGCAGGGATGAGGACTATTAGAAATCTTTCACTGTCACAGGCAAAACAAACTCCAAGGTGGGCATATAAAGAATTTATCTCTAACAAGATCAGAGCTTAAAGTGAGAAGTATCATCTTTAAGGCAACCTTCTTCCCCACCCCTCTGTCTCTTACAACAGATACCATATTCCTCCTTCCTCCAGGAGGCAGGGGTGGACAGGAGAAGGGGAAAACCAGGCAGCTGGTGTTTCTCTGCCACTGCTCAAGGGAGGAGGTCATTCCCCTGCATTCCATGGAGTCCCTCCTACAGAGGAAAGTCCTTCACAATCCTCTCCAGTGTGAATCCATCCCAGGGGCAGCAGCTCTTCCAAAAACTGCTGCTTGTGGATCACTTCACAGGGTACAGTCCTTTAGCAGGTCCCATCCCAAGGCACAGATCCTACCAAAAGCTCTGCTCCAGCGTGGACTCTCCTCTCCATGGGCCACAGGTCTCTCCCAGGACTCTGCTCCAATGTGGGCTCCAAAGGGCTGCAGCCTCCCTTCAGCATCCACCTGCTCCAATGTGGGCTCCTCTCCAAGCTATGGGTGGATGCCTACATCCCTGTGACCCTTCCATGGGTTGCAGGGAGACAGACTATTTCACCATGGCCTTCACCAAGGGCTCCAGGGAGATGCCTGGAACACCTTCTCCCCCTCTTTCAGCCCTAGACTTGGTGCCTACATTTGCTGTTTCATCTTCTCACTGCTCTTCTCTGGTGGCCATGATTATCTTCTTCCTCTAACTTTTTTTCACTTCTTAAATATGTTATCACAGAGGCGTCTCTGTCACTCCTGATTGGCTCGGCCTTGGCCAGCGGCGAGTCCAGCCAGGAGCTGGCTCACATTGGCTCTACCAGCTTTGAGGGAGGCTTCCAACAACTTCTTGGAAAAGACCTCCCCCATAGTTCCCCCCAGCTACCAGAAACCCAGCCACAGAAAAACCCAATATAGAAGCTCATGGAAGTAATAAAATCAATGCAACTCTATGAGAGCAGAACATAAAACATATAGAAAAGACAGAGTAATCTGAGTTACATGAACAGTAATCCTCTCTCTTAAATAAAGTATCAAATTAACAAATTAACCAACCTGTCAATTAACACAAAATCTGCATGGTATAAACTTCCAAGCCTAAATCTGAAAAATACTATTTGGATTTTTTATCATCAATGAGCCATGCACACGTGTGCACACATACACAAATACAGTATATGCAATATGCTTAGAGAAATCAGTGAGGCACAAAGGAAGACAAATAATTTCTGCCACGTAATTTCCACTATTCTGTAAATCTGAACAAATTTCATATGAGAACACCAAAACATAAATATAAAACTTGTAAATGTTATTGATGACAGTATAAAGAGCTGATTAACAAGTCTCAGCTTGGATCTACATGATCTTTGAGACATATTTAAGACAAATCTCATTGGACTTTTTCAAAAATGTCAGTTTTTTAACATTGATCACAAAATTTTATACACAGCAGATTCTAGGAACAAAGAAAAAACAAGTGCATTAAATTTCAGAAAGGTAAACCATGGAAAATAAGGAAATTTATAAAAATTAACTTAAAGGAGAGGTGGGAGAATAAAATCCTTAGAAGCAATGTGAAGATTACTGTAGACGCCACATAAGTGCACTCCATTTATTAGAGAAATGCTTTAGGTTTTATCATCACTAATCACCTATATGATGAAGAAATTTAATTAAGCTTTTTGTCAATGTTTCTACTTTAAAAAAAAAAAAGAAAAAAAGAGGTAAAATAGAAGAGCTATTTATCTTTCTGCCTTTGAATTCCAGGTTAAAACTGCATAGCTTTCGGAAGGTGTATGTGATACCTTGACAATAGCAACCTGATCTGATCCCTGTGATCTGATTACTTGCCATTAAATACGATTTTAATACCACACTGTCTTACAGACAACTGTTCCACAGTGCAACACTTGTTGTAACAGTACCTGAGCTTGGTATTTTTATACTGTCCATTAACTGTCTTTCATTTTTCAGCTACTGGAACTCCAAAACTATACTAAGTTTTATAGCTGAATAAATGCATCTCTTATTTGGTGGGGGAGGATGGGAGGGAGGAATGACAACATTAGAAAATCTGAGAGAAAATATCAGCGAGATATTGACTTTAATGGAAAGAATTAGTCAAGATAATGAAATTACTGTTATGAATTTTGCAGCAAACAGTGGGTTTAACAGGGAATACATATTCAGTTTCAAGATGCATCTAGCTATTTAAAAGCAAGAAAGTATTTATGATCGGTTAGATGTTGTAAACACTGAAGTCCTACTGGGTTGCAGTATATTTTCTGTTACACAGAAGTTAGTAAATGACAGACTGAGTATATATAATTTTAAAAAGCAAAGATGAAACCAAGTAAAAATGTTCTAAAATCTCATTAGGAACATAAAACTGTCAGTGACTACAGTATTGCTCCGGAATTTAAAGGAAACAATACAAGATTATTTAAATACTTGAAGTGGAAGAGCTCAATGAAGAAAGCAGCTGAACCATAAGGAGCTGATGATACAAATTTATGTTTAGGAACAAGGCTCAGAAGACAAATTAAATGGTATATTCCATGTTCAGTAGAAAATTTAAGCAGGAAATACCAGAAATATAATATGAAGTTTAGTGAGTGAAAAAAAGAAGAAAGCTGATAGTTACCACAAGAGGAATCCATTTTCTCTTTTCTCCTCATTATTAAAAACTTGATAAGGTCTCAATGTAGGTGTGTTCACAGAATACACAGAATTCACAGAATATTATGAGTTGGAAGGGACCCACAAGGATCATCTAGTCCAACTCACCATCTAACACCCGTACAGTGACCGAACGCACATCCCGGTGGTAAACAAAAACCTAGTTCCCTCACAGTCTAGCAGGCCACTCCGAGCTGGAAGGGACCCACAGGATCATCCAGCCCTACACGCCCCAGCTAGACCATGTCACTAAGCTCCTCATCGAGTCTTCTCTTAAACACCTCCAGAGACGGAGACTC
>WEKX01013722.1:11459-46504 GCA_013390025.1 Pitta sordida | reverse complement strand
CTCCATGTAGAATGGCAGCTCATTAATATGCAAATTTATCCTGCACCCTTACACGCCCCCCAGCACTGTTTTGGCACTGCCCTGATGTGTGTCGGTGTTTGTGTCGGTGTTCCCCAGCACCCACGGCCACCCCAAGCTGGGAAAAATCCCTTTTCCACTTGGCCGGGAACACTGGTGTGGGGGAGCCACCCACGCCGCTGTAGTGGTGTCTCTCGAGGTGGGTAGACGTGCTCTCTCCATACTCCATCTCTACATATGGGGTAGATGAGTATGTCTTGGAGAGTCATTCGAGTAAGTCTCGGACAGCACGTCTAACCTGAGAGTGTTTAAATCTTTCATAACTGCATAAAGCCTCCTCCCTTGGAGTGGGGGAGCCGAGGGGCTGCCGCAGCCGTGGCTGGACCAGGAGTCCAGGGGCCACCGCCACGCCTGCTCTACTGGGAGTGGAGCCGCGGCGGTGGCGCGGCGGTGGCTGTGCAGGTTGAGTAGCATATTCATGACTGCCTAATTGAATATTCATGCGAGTCAGGTTGCGCATGCACAGTTGCGAAAAGAGGCCTCCTTCATTGCTCAAAAATTGTGCCACTAAGATGTGAAGCCACAGTATGGGGGGTGCGAAGTGGAAGAGACCTGATTGTATGAGAGAGAGAGTATGAGACATT
This sequence comes from Pitta sordida, assembly GCA_013390025.1. Taxonomy (NCBI): domain Eukaryota; kingdom Metazoa; phylum Chordata; class Aves; order Passeriformes; family Pittidae; genus Pitta; species Pitta sordida. The sequence goes on along the minus strand of WEKX01013722.1, from coordinate 45,842 downwards.
AGAGTGTGAGACACGCAACCTGAAGAGTATGTACTTCATTCTCCATGCAGTGCGCAGGTTGGGCTCAGGAATATTTTGGGCTTTGTGTGAATCATGTGGTTGGTCAAGGGCACTCAGATGCACAACTGAGGAGAATATTTTAATTCCTAAGGTATGTTTATTCTGCAAAAGCTGAATCTGATGGATTCTTTAGTCTAGGTTTATTAGACCTTAGATATTGTTTCTCTCATAGGTTTCTTTTAAATTTCATTCAGTGTTTTCTCTGAGCTTAATGTAGCTGGCTGTCTTTCTTCTCAGAAAGTATTTGTTTTTGTTCTTGAGGATCAAGGATGCTTTTTCAGACATTGCCTGTGATCTATTTCGGAAATTCCTTTTTGATATAGGAGTGTACATGGATCTATTTCTGCAGTATGTTTTCTCACGATTGACACTTTTGGTTTATTGCATGTTTAGAGGAATGTTAATTGAAATGTTTTATTTCTCTTTTTTCTCTTTTTAGTCACCAAATCAAATCTTTGCAGTACAGCAGCACAGGAGATGTCATTCTTGTTGTTTCTGGTAACTCTCAAGCAAAAGTTCTTGACAGAGATGGCTTCCCAGTGATGGAATGCATAAAAGGAGACCAATACATTGTGGATATGACGAACACAAAGGTAAGATCAAAAATTAATAGAATGCCAGAAGACTGACAACATAGGGTATTTTTGCTCTTAATGGGAAGGCTCATGAAGTTCAGCAAGGAAGAAGGGAAAGCTATGTCTTGGATGTGATAGTCTCATGTATTGAACTTGCTGGGAGCTGTGGGACCCTTGGCCATGGAGGTTTGAAAGAACCAACAGGACAAAGTCACAGCTGACCTGATCTGGTGGTGGCTGTAATCTGTCTTTTGAGCAGGAGTTTGACCCAGGTTGAACTGTAGAGGTGTCTTCCAACCAATGTTTCTGGGATGCTTCAGCAAATTAAACTATTTAAAAGTGTATCTTGCAAATATTGTCAGCTTACCCCATGGCCCTGTTTGACTAACATAATAAGACACCACAACTCAAAAACCAGATAAAAACACAACTACTGATCTGATTCAGACTCTTACTTTCTTGTACCCTCTATTCTTTTGCTCTATTAAAGGCAGGGGTAGGAGGAGGTGGTTATTTTGTTACTTGAGCGCTGTTAGTGTAAGACTAATAGGCAATAGTGTGTGTGTTTTTCGTGGTAGTTAAAGATGTAAATGGAGAAGGATTCATTCATAGTTTTGAGGTACTTTAGCCCCAGTTGGTTGTGTTTTGACCACTATGCCCTTTTATTTCCATAAACTGTGATATGAGGGTTCTGTTTCAGGTCAGTTTTTAAATAGCTGAAGCCTAAAAAGTAATAGTAGAATCTATTACTCAGACTGATGATAAAGTTGATTTATTTATTGCTTGTAAAGTATAGTGCCAAATAATGAGGCTAAATGCTGTTTTGCCTAAAGCTGTTCTTGTCAGAAGACTATTTCTTTTGGCTAGTGATACATATATAAAACCATCTAATAATAACATCTGCTTTAGTTCTTGTTTGCTTAAAAACAATTCAGATTGTCTTTCTCTTGTAAATGTCTAGAATTCCAGTGTATTGTGGTCCTACAATCAAAAAACTAAAATACTTGTTATATTGCCTCATTAACTTTTCAGTATTTCTTTCCATATTTGTACTTAAACCAAACTGAAGTTATTCCAGCATTGCAGGAGCAATTTCCAAAATTCTCTTTGAGTGTAGTCAATGAACGTATACCTGTACTTCAATAAGTAAAGACAACTGGACAGTATATAGTCCAGTAATGTAGTTATATTCACCATAATGGCAATTGCTTACTTTGCATAAAATCCTTACATTCTGGTTTTTCAGTCCTAAAGAAACAGAACTGACTAGTCTATCTAGTATTCTATGAAAAATTAACCCTGAAGCTAAATCCATCTTGACTCTTGGACTCTGTTTCCTCTCTTTCTCCAAAAAGGTCTTTGGCAGGTGTCTTTTGACATTGAGTGACGTGTGTATTGTGTCCTCCTAGTTTTTATTAGTATTTCTATAGCTTGAAAAAAATTATATGACACATTGGTACCTTTTGTTTCATCCTTTCTCTGCATGAGGGTTCTCTCAGGAGAAGAAGAAGTGTGGTTCTATGGTATTTTCTGAAAGAAAAATAGTAGAAAAAAAGTAGAAGTATGTCAGAGTTTTTCTCATACAGAAATTAAAACAAGCAAGGATGAAATTAACAGAGTACTTAACATCTGTTAAATCACTGTGATGTCCATCAGAAGGGATTCATCCCTTGTCTTTCATGTGAGTCCAGTTGAAGGATTTGGAATAAAATTTTTAAAACCTTCTATGACATTTTACAAATCTTGTAAGACCTCTTTGTGTTTATTTCCTTAGGGTCATACAGCAATGCTCAATTCAGGCTGTTGGCATCCAAAAATAAAGGAAGAATTTTTGACATGTTCTAATGATGGGTAAGTACAGAGGTCTATCTTTGTCTGTTTTTTGAAAGGCTTGTTTAGCTTTTGGTTTTTAGTGCTATGCCCTAATTTGCTTTAAATCATCCTTTTAAATCTAGAGCAAGTGGTCAGGACAGTGTTAGATGAGATGTGGAAGCAAATATTATATTTGTTTTGCCTCTAGATAGTGATCATTGTTTGTGAGCTATTCAAGATGCTGAGTGAACTGAATGTGGAACAGTTGTTTTCCAAACCCTCTTATATTAAGAGGCATTTCTTGCAAGTCGCTATAGTTAAGTTTAAAACTAAGAAAAGAAAATATTCTTTTTGGTTGCTATGCAAATATAATCTGGAAGATGTTTTCATAGGAGACTGGATGCAAGTTTAAAAAGAGATGAGAAAAATTCATATTTATAAGGGCTAATGAAGAGATAGGAAGTACAACAGACATTAGAATACCTCATGTATGGCAGTTGCAGATAGTAAGGGGAATGACAGGAATAATGATCAGATGTTGTCAGATTATTATACATGTCTAAATGGATCTATTATCAGATGTAGCCAGTTGTTCCTGATATCTTTATGTGTTACTCAGTGATAGTAAATAAATAAGATGTAATTTCGTGCTGCATTATTGTTGAAAGTGTAGTATGTAGGTTGTTCTCTAGGTACAGTACTTTTGCAGTGGTTTATATCTGGAGTTGGTGTGTGTGGTGCTCATGTGAATAAATTGTTTGTAAGGGTTTCTTCCTTAAAGAAGGCCTTGAGAGTCCAGTCTGTCTTTATGTGACTCTGGTGCATAGAAATTTTGGCTAAGAACAAAAAACCAACCCAAAACCTGTCTCCCATTCCTGAATCTGTCTTTCCAGGTGGGAGATCTGCCTGTACCTACTTTTAACACTCCTGACTATAGACACTAATGCAATTTGGCATTCACAGTCCTTGACATAGTACTGTCTCTCATGCTTTATCAAGTTCGTCTTGATCCATAAGAGGAGAAATAAGTATTGCACACCATAAGTGAAGGGGAAATCAAACACTTATCAATATTTTTTTTGCGAGGGGGCTCCAGCAGATCCCTTGGTGCCACGCTCATGCCACACTGGCCTTGCCCCAGCCTGCTCCTCTCCGCTTGGAGCAACGCGATGCTGCGCTGGGTCTCAGCAGAGCACACAGGAGACACACAGGACCAGGTCAGGGACCAGGGCACGGTGCCGCAGGGCTCTAAACGCCTTTGCGAGCTGGAAAAACTGCGCGCCCTTCCCACGCACTCCTCCACAGGGAGAGCCGGCACTCAGCGAAGCAGAGGCACTGCACATGCGTCGGCCAGGAAACCTCGTAGATCCCTGAAACTGAATTGCGAGAAATTTTCCTCGCAGATGGGGGAGGGTCGTAATGGAAAGGTCACAATGCAGTGGGGATGTACTGTACATACTTATTTTTATGTGAACCTGCTATAACTCAAGTATTCATGTAGGGAGAGTCTTTATATGTACTTGACAGTTTCTTTTAATTCCAAGCAATTCAGGCTGTACTGGTAGCCTGAACTAAAAAATAATTCAAAAGAAGGCTCTTAGAGTTATTATTGTAAATGAAATATTTTGGGAGATGGGGCCGTGGGGCCGCGGCTGCCGGCTCGCGGGGCTCCCGTGGGGCTATAAACGCCAGGCTGAGCTGGAGAAACTGTGCCCCGTCCCTGCGTGCTGTCCCCGGGGGGCAGGCCCATCCCACCTCACAGGGAGAGCCAGCACCGCCCCTCAGCAAAGCAGCGGCACGGTGCATGTGTGCTCTGGGGAACCTCGCAGATCCCGGAAGCCAGACTGCAAAAAAATTGCTTTACAAATGGGCGGGGTCGTGAAGGAGAAGTCGCGATACAGGGAGGATTCACTGTGTATTCTAATTCGTGGTTATTAAGCTATTTGTAAGTTTATTACTTCAGACTGCAGATATATGGGTTACCAGCAGGGACTCCCAGTGCATTTCGTATGACTATTCAAGGACACAATGTTCAACTCAGAGAATACATGAGAAAAGGAACACAGTTCCTGTATGAGAGAAAGAGAAGCTGGTCCGCTTGCACACTGAAATGAGCCAGAGTTTAGACCTGGCAGTTGTAGAATGTCTGCAAACTCCTCCTGTTAGTTTGTGTAAGTTCATGCCCATTTACATGGTTATTAGTGAGTATGTATAGTTCACAGTATCTCACTTCATTTAATTTTCCTTAAAAATATTCCAGATGATTTCTTGTTAAAGCATGTAATATTATCCCGTTTATTTAATATTATAGTCAGCGAGTTTTTTTTTTTTTGTTTTGTTATTTTAAGTCTTATTTTTAAACTAATAGTTTCATTATTCTGAAAACAGACATGGATAATAATTTTCTTGGGCTTGTACATATTTTTAGGGCTTGATCAGCTTTTAGTTGCAGAAGGAAATAAGAAATTCCTCCGTTCTGTAAATAATCTGGTGATGAACTATAAGTGTATGGATTAATAACACTAACGTAGAGATTCAGCTAAGCAGCTGCTTATTTGAGTGTATTTTTTAACTAGGTTAAATCTTGTGCATGTATTTTAAGAACTCAGTATTATATTCTCAGTGCTTCAACTTTACAACTTTTCAAGTGATTAGTACAAAATTGCATTAAAAGACAGACATAGTAATGCAGTTGTATTCTCCATGGAACTGCAGTAATTTTGGCTTTTAAAGTTTACATTAGATACAATAATGTCCATTTTAATTAATTTGAAACTAATGAATTAATTAATATCAACCTTTCACAGTTTTTAAAGCATATACAGAAAACTTTTGTCGATAATGATATTAACTTGATTTGATCTTTTTCCTGCACAGACCGTCTTTTCATTTATGGCTATATATTGCCTGAGACTTTAAATACTCCACAACTATTCCTGAATGATCAGTCCCTTGTAATTGCACGCACTCCTTGCCATTCTAGATAACGTTCAGATACAGTGTGTGATTAACACTATCTTTCTTATTATTCAGGCCTATTTGGAGCATAAACTTTTCATGGCAAGGATCTTGCCAGCAGTATCTTGAATAAATCTACAGAATTGTGTTAGAGGGAATAGTAATAGAACTGCCAACATTAATACATTTCCTAAAACTGAAAGCAAATTTTAGAAATGAGGGAGAACTTAGAAAATATTTTTCCCTCTGAAAAACACCTGAACAGAGTGACCTATAAAAATCCCCTGTGTTTTAAGACGGAACTAACTCCTTGTTGGTATATTCAAAAATATCAGTTGACTTCTATGTTAAAACAAAGAAGGAAGAGGAAACGGATAAATTTGTTTTTGTTATTTGGATGTTTTCTTATCACAAATGTGATAGGTAGTGCTGTATGAATAAGCAAGAGAGGTCAGTGATACATATTAACTGTTCCAGCAACAGGTGTTCTATATCCCTACTCTCAGATTTTTTCCTTTTAGAAGGAGAATTGCAGCCAAACTTGAAATTTAGCAGTCATGAACTTTGTGATTTGTCATTACAGCTAGGGTTGTGGTTGCTTAACAGCTGGTTTGCTGCACAGAATTCCTCTCACGAGTCTTCCCTCTCTGACCCTCTAGTAGGTTAAGTTAGTGTTCATACTTTTTAAAAGGTATCTTAGAGAATATTTACTGTTATCACCAAGTGACCTCTATAATAAGCTATTTAGGGACAACTTCATTGTAGGTCTATCTCTTACTAAATAGATGTAGTTTTTTCAGTGAAGTAGCTTTAAAACTTCAGAAATACAGTTTTGCATTTATAGTACAATTTAAATTAAATTAAAATTCTTAGTCTTTTGTCAAATACATGTTTCAAATATCTAGTTTTTCTTCTCTATGGAATATGGTCTTAAACTTTTATGCATATGCACTTGGTTAGAAAATATTATCTGTGTCTTAATTAAAGATACGAAAATCCACTTTAGTACTGTGGTCAGTGTCCCCACATCTCTCATGGGAGATTCCCCACCAGGGAGGCAGTGGTGCCATTTAAGAGTTGAACTCAATGATCTTTGTGTGTCCCTTCCAACTCAGAATATTCTGTGATTCTGTAATATTTCTGCCACTTGTGATGGCCACAGAGAGTGTTCAGAAAGGAGATGCGAACACATTCTTAAAATCCTTCTATTCAGGTTTGAAACTGTAAAATGTTTCACAGTGTTAGCTTAACTACCTTTTCAATGAAGTGAAGGACAGTAAGCTTAATTAAATTTGCTGATATGATTTGTAGTTTCAAACCTGCAAAATATAGTTAATGAAAGACAACTAGTTTCCATAACTTGCATCTGCTATATGCAAGCATTGCTGTTTAGTCAATTTTTCTCCTCTTTAGGACATCTGTTATGTGCTACTTCGGGATTCTGAGGTTAGATATATCTTAGTGAACACTGCTGTTTCATGAATGACTTTTATCTCAGCTACCTTTCCATTTTCATGGGTTAACGAATTCCATCCGGGTAACCAGGTTTACGTCTAGAATACCTGCTGTCTCATGTCCCTTCCATTAGCTGCCTTGTTTCAGTCTCTGTGGGTGGAAGCTCTCAGTATAAGACTTCTCCATCTGACCACTGTTTTCCTGCCTTTAAATAGGCCTAGAACTGCATAAAAGCTTCATAGCTTGACAGAACAGAACTGGAATAGTATTATTGGAGATGACCAGGAGTCAGTTTGACTGCCCATGGAACAATCATTTACTCACATGATGTGGTTCAGCTTGAGCTGGCAAGCTCCCTTCAGCTCAGATGATTCTGTTTTCATTTCATTTGTGAAGTCTGTGCCCCGTAAGCTTAAGAGCCAAGTCACCTACTGTAGTTCACATACTTACTCCTTAGATTTTTTGCCATGGTTGTGTATTCTGAAAAGAGCATGAGATTTGATATCTCCAGCCTAAGGGGGTTCACTCTGTGAAGAACAGCTCTGCTGCCTGTGAAGCTGGGATTGTGTGACAGTTCTCCTGGATTTGTAGAATCTGGTTTTCAGGTTACATACTCTCTGCTCACTCCAGGTTGACAGCTGCTCAGCCAAAGCTGATTACACTTAAAGTGAACACAGCCCTCGAGTTTCTTGAATTCTCTAAAGGCCTAGAGCAGCTTGGTTGACAACGGGAGAACTGAAGCTGTGATTTTGTTTCATGAAGGTTTTTACCTATCAGTCATACTGTGCATATGAAAACCTAGGTGAGACCAGAATCTGGACTCATGCAGTTCAGTGTAGCTATATTGTCTTGCTTGTTACGCAAAATTTATAGATTTTTCTGAATGATGTATTGAAACATATGGTGATAAAGCTTTTTTTGATAAAGCTGTCATTCTTTTGCTTAAAAACCAAACTATGACACTGAAGAAGGCTTTTGAATAAATATTATCAGTCCTAACGCCTTCAGTGTTTGAAACATTTTCTGTGTGATAAATACAGTTAACACTGATCAGTCTGCAGCTTTGAAAACTGGAGAGAATAAGATAGCAGTGCCAAGACTACTACCAAGATGTTCGTATAAACTTTTGTTAGAACATAAGCTTCAACACTGCATCTGTCTTCACAGATCTGAGAATGCTAGTTGGGAAAAATGTATTTGAAAATAATTACTAATGCTTTACATTCATCTGTAGAACCATTAAAAAAATTGTTTGTTTGATTGCAAAATCTTAGACTTGTGCTTTTCTGCAGTTTCTAGATATAAGTACTTCTTAAAACAGTCTGCATGCTATAGAATATAAGAGCTGCTTTGAGGTCTTAAGTAATTACATATTTACCAAAAAGGTCACCCTACATTATGTCTATTTTCATCATGCTACTTGATAGGGTAGGGAATGCCAAGAACATTATGGTGAAATAACTGAATTTGCCAGAGGAGTAGTATGGGTTGCATTTCCATCCTAGGAAAAAATACATCTTGCCAAGTACATACATGTAAAGGTGTGTATACATACATATTCACGTAATGAGAAAGATTCCATATAGAGATGAAGTGATGAAGTTTGAAAATGTTTCTTCAGGATTTTTTAGATACATTTATTTGCAGTACAGTGTTAGAGTTTAGGCAAATTTTCATAATTTAGAACATGAAAGAGTAGAGTTCTGTTCAGTGGTTCATTTTTAGTCATACTAAAATAATTTTTTTTATTATGGCAAGAATCACAGAATCACAGAAAATTATGAGTTGGAAGGGACCCACAAGGATCATCTAGTCCAACTCACCATCTAATACCCTTACAGCGACCGAGGGCACAACCCAGAGCGTAACACCAACCTAGATGCTTCACAGTCTAGCAGGCCACTCCGAGCCGGAAGGGGCCCAGGGTCATCCAGCCCTACACCCCCTAGTTAGACCATGGCACTAAGCTCCTCGTCCAGTCTTCTCTTGAACACTTCCAGGGATGGCGACTCCACCACCTCCCTGGGCAGCCCATTCCAATATGCAATTACTCTCTCTGTGAAGAAACTTGAAAGTATTTTTGTGTGTCAGATGAAAATACACTTAAAAAAATTAGTTGGTCTATCTGGCAAGCACAGAATTTGAATATTCTTGATACTTCAGTGCTTTCTGAATAGTTTGCCCCTGTACAGTGGGTGGGCAGCGTGAAGGGTCAGCCTTTTCAAAGGCAATCTCAGTGTTCCTAGCTTAGCATGGGAAGGCAGGAGTTCCAGTGCATTTATTTGCTTCTTTTATCCCAGAACATATGATACGTATTTCACTTCTCACCTGTATTGTGCACTGCCTGGGTTAGATGCATAAGCTTTCCCTGCAACTTGTTTCATAACACCTTTCAGTCAAAATAAGATAAATTGGAAAAACTTTACTATTAAATCTTTTCTGTCTTAACTCTCTTTGACTGAGCATGAGCAGCTCTGTTGGCAGATCTCTGGGATAACATCTGGCACAATAGAAATTATGGGAGACTGGAAGTTTTAGTATTTCCATTAGCTCAACTTGATGTCAGGTGGAGAAGAAGGCAGGAATTTGGCATTTAAAAACCGACAGGAAACTTCGCACGGCTTTTGGTCATTTTGGTTGTTGAACAAATATTTCCAACTTTGTTCCATAAGTATCTTTCACTGGCAACTTCCTCTCCAGTCTTCTCCCATGAAGAATTTATTATGGCTTTTATTGTATGAAGATGAAATACTTTCTTCCAAAGTATTCACTGGTAATTTTATACTAAAACTCAATTTAAAGGACTGTTTTCTCATGAGATAGACTACATCTTACTTGAGTGACCAGAATTCTCTTAATTATTCTAGTAATTGTAATGGGAATTACAATAGACTTAGTAAACTGAAATGTTTTTTGTTTGATATGAGAAAATGAAGTGGGGTAGACTAGAATTTATTTTGGCACATTTGCTTACAAAGATAAAATATGTATTTTATCTAAGAAAATAAGATTAAATTGCCATGATTAATGTTCAGATCTGATCCCTTATTAAAGCTACACAGTAATGACTAATGGTAATTAATATCCTATAAATCAAAACTCTGAAAATATTTACTTTGTGATTTTTGACATTCAGAATGGCAGGTAATTTCATTGCTTGAGTAATGAAATTTAAAATTATTCCTCTTTTTATCAGGGTCCTCATGTTATGTAAATATATGTTTCAGTTAAAATCCCACTGGTAGATTGCTTGTTTGGAGATGTATGCTGGGGTTTTTTTGTTTTCATTAAATGAATTGGATCAGCCTGAAGTTGCTTTTCTTGTTTGGTAGTCTTTTCAAAGGTGCGTGGTTTCACTGGATGATGATAAATCCTGGAAAAGCTTTCAGTTCAGGAAATTCTGTTTAAGGCTGATAAATCCCATTTCACGAGTGGGATAGAATATCATGGAAATGCTCTATAGGTTTTTGTGAAAGAAGCTTCTCTTGTTTATTTAATTAAACCTTTTCTAAAGTTTTGCATAGTATCTATGAGTAAATAATAAGCAGTAAATTACATTCCAAAAGCTGTTGGAATTTTTTATGTTAATTCCAATAAGTTTTGGTTGTGACTTTTAAAGGATTAATCTTGTAAATACATGTTAGATATTTGTCATCTATCAGCTGGGTTAGCTAATATGAAGAGATCTTAAAACTGATAATCTGAAGTAGTCAAAACAACATGTTTCTAATAGAGTTTCATAAGATTGAACTATTGCCTCAAAACTTTTAGTTTTGTATAAATTATTTTAACTAAAACAGATTTTTATCATAGAAAGTATTCATCTATTTCTGGTAAAACCTGAACACTAAGTATTAGTCACTGATTCGGAAAGCAGATTTGTTTATGAACTAGGTGAAAATAACAGCACAGGAAGTCATACATGAAGATGAGTATTTTCAATATTATACCCATTTCCTCCAAGTTATGTAGGGTTAGTTGTATTATGAGGTCTTCATATGAAGCTATGGAAGAGGAGATAGGCACCCTTTAAAATCCCATACGCAGGGAATTAACTTTTACTAATGACATTAGTAAAGGATATGATGTTTTGTTTCAGCAATTACCATTGAGTTCTATTTCTAGTTCCAGTGTCAACAGTCTGAAAGGAATGGTAAAAGATGTTGAAAAGGAAAAATGTCACAGAAGTATCCTGAAACTTCACGTAATTCAAGAAGATTCAAGAAACTAAATCTTTTTGCGTTTATTGAATAGGATATTAAGGGACCTGGCAATAGCAGAGAAATACTGAAACAGAGATAAAGTGTCCAACAGTTGAAATGTCTTTAAATTATTGTAAACATAACTTAATCCAGTAATTGGAAGTCAGCAAGGTTTGAATAGGAGAGAGAAAGTATTACTTTGTTAGCAGAAGAATTATGTGACTGTGCAACTGATTATTAAGGAAGAAATGCAGTAAATTCTTTACCATTTGTAGCTTTCACACAGAAATTGGGGATGTAAATTCTGTTTCAGTAATCAGACAAACCAGTGAGCTCAAAAAGCACCATTTAATAAGAGTGAAATTGGAATAGACATGTGGATATCTGAGCGATAAAACCTGTGATCAAACTGTACATATGATGTCGCTACTTACTAATAAGGTTTGGGACTGACCTGTGAGTGTCTGATAAAGTTACTCAATTTTTGAGGATAGGAAGAAGTCCATACATAGTCCTTCTGAGGATGACAGAACTATCCATATGGAACTGCAGGTAGGATATGGATCAAGGTGCGCCAGGGGATGTTAAGGCTGGGTGTTAGGAAATACAGTTATACCCCCTCATTTGTGAGGAACAGGTCATACCAGGGCTCTCGCAGAAGATAAAATTCGCAAAGATGCACAGGTCTATGCATGCAGGCCACGCCCATTGCTCCACCCCCAGCCACTCCAGAGCACTGCGGATACTTTTCCACTCCTTCCCACGGGCTCCCTCAGCACAGGGGAGCAAAGGGAAGTGTTTCCGAGCCCACCCTGACTCAAGAGGCCCCCCCCAGAATCCCTAGGCTTCTCTTCCACAACACTGCCACTTCTGCAGCTGCTGCCGGGCTGCTGCCACCCAAACCCAAACCCCACACTGCTGCCCCGCTGCTCCAGCAGCAGACTGAGCATTAACCCCTGCTGCCCTGTCCCAGCACACAGTGCTGGCCTGCAGCCCAGCCCCACTTTCCTGGGGCACTTTCCTTCCCCGTCTGTAGCCATGTAAACAGTAACACGCACCTGTAGGGGGTCAGTCCCTGGCTGCACTTACAGTAACAGTGGATAGCGTGCCTCCTGTCCCTCCCTGTGGGGCTGGGCCAGCACCACCCCTCAGCGGAGCAGAGGCACTGCGCGTGCATCGGCCGGGGAACCTCGCAAGTGGCTGAAGCAAAATTGTGATAAATTTTCCTCGCAAATCCGTGGGGTTGTAATGGAGGGGACACAATGCAGTGGGAATATACCGTAATTCTTCACAGAAAGAGTGATTGTCCATTGGAATGGGCTGTGCAGGGAGGTGATGGAGTCACGGTCCCTGCAGGTGTTTAAAAAGAGACTGGATGTGGCACTCAGTGCCATGGTTTAGTTGATGAGATGGTGTTAGGTAGTATGTTGGACTTGATGATCTCAAAGGTCTTTTCCAACCTAGTTAATTCTGTGGTTCTGTGAAATAGTTGCTATTGTAGCACATTAATTACAAGAGTTCTTTTGTGTGGGAATCAATCTGCCTTCACAGTTTTATCAACCAATCCTTTTGCAGCTGATTTCTTTTCCCCCTTGCTGTCTCAAATTAATTCCCCAGTAGATAGTTCTAGAGTCATTTTATGCAATAGTGTTAATTTTTAAGCCAGTATTATTGTTCAAATATTTGCTAATAAAGCTTTATATTTAATGCATTTCTCTTGAGAGGGATTAGTTTAGTTTTGGAAATCTTTCTTATGCTTGAAATGTTTCCAGACCTGTGATTTTGTAAAATCTTCAGTTTGGTAGGACAGAAAACATCTGATCGATATTCTTCAGTTGAGCTCATTAATGGTAGTGGAAACTGCTGGTCAGCTAATCTCTACATTTAAGATCTACAAGCGCTGGTGTCTATGTGATTTAGAACATGCTGGCAAACATTTCAGTCTCCTGTGGTTGAACTTTTGGTGAGATAAGATGCAGATCTTCTTTTGTCATCATAAACTTACTAGACCATATATATTCTTCCCTTCAAAATAAATAATTTACTTATGCTCATTTGTAGCTTCCTTCAGTTGTTTGATTCACAGTGAATGAAATGGATAGCAGAATAACAGGTACTTAAGAGGTTCAGAGAAGAAAAAGGTGTCTTCCCTTTTTTGGTGGTACACACTTAAGCTTTGAAAATTAATGATCCTATCAGCATGTTTATTGTAAAACCTACCAAATAGTTTAAATAGGTTTGGTTTGAGATAAAATTTTGCTCTAGAATTATTTTCATGCTGTCTTTTTAAAAAACAACTAGTTTTTCACCCAAAGCGTAATAATTCTGAAAGCAGGCTTACTTGTCTGTAAGTTGATATGTCATCCCAGTATCTGTTTATTCACAACATGAATTGCTTTACCTTTGGAATATTTGTTATTTTTTCAAGAATACTGAGTGAGTATTGTACCTATGTAAAACTGCATCTACATGTTTGTCTTCTTAGACCATTAGACCATTAAATCAAAATTGCCATTTCAATTGAATATATATTTCCAGTTCTTCGATGCAGCAAGACTGTCTCGGAGAATCAGGGTTTACTTGTACAGCCCATGGCCAGACTTGTTTGCTCTAAAAACTTCTCGTAGTAGATGGAGGATATCTGTTGTATTTTACATGGCTCCCATTTATCTACGTGAAACTTAACCATTGAGTAACACCTCTCACAGTGACAGCAATGGCTTGGTTTTGAACCAAATACCCAAGTTTATCTAAATGACATTAAGAGTATCTTGAGCACTGCACCTGAAAAATGACAGCGCTGTAGTTTAGTTTCACACATTCGGAGGTTTGGGGAACAGTTAATGCAGTTTTAAAGTAACTGTTCTGCATGCAAGCTCCCTTTTTTTTTTTCCTTGACCTTCTGCTGAAGGTCAGCACCCTTATAACAGCATTGATGGAATAAATATTGTGAACATTCCTCATCTGCTTTGAAAGAAGGACGCGGTTTAAGGAGCCTCTTCATCAAGTTACATTCAAATGAATGATTTAGCAGTGAAACAGCCAGAGGTTAACCTCTTGGACAATGCCAAGTGGATCTTCAATGATATAATAAGATCCATTTATTCAAAATACAGAGAAATTAACTAAAAAGTTGCTCATTTATTCCCTTGATTCTGAAGCTTTAGTTAGAACTTGCGCAATATCTCAAATTCTTGGTTCGTTAAAATGAATGCTAAAGTACTCAGGCAGTCTTCCAGTTTCAAGAGTGTAAAGTGATGGACTAGTACAAAATATTGCCATTTCTAAAAGCAGTAGAGATGTAGAAAATCCACCCACTTTATTTGAAAATGTGTATATTTATATGTAGTATAACTTTAAAGTATTCCATGCACATTCAGTGCCATAATATAGGAGGACTTTAAGGTAGTGAGCCAACAAGCTTTATTTGTTGTAATGACTGTTAGTGAATCGGAAACTGACTTAAATAAGGCAATCTCAAACTGTTGCTGGTAATACTGTTTAGAACTATCAAATGTGACTCGTGCAACATTCATAAAATTCAGAGCAGGAGGAAAATTAGACGTGCATGAAGTAATGAAGTGTTACATGTTCAAAGAACCCTGATGTTTGTGTGCATGCACATAAGTGGAACACCAGGAGTAAGGAACTAGTAGTTTGGTCCCAGAATAAAGTAATTATTTTCAAAATGTTTTTTAACTAGTCTTGTCGCTTAGAGGTTTTAAGTCTCCATCTCGGTACATGCCTATGTGAAAGGTATTTGTATTTCACATAGGTATGTACTTTTTATGTGAAATCTATTATTTTTTGCTTCCACACAAACCTGATATAACCAGTATTTTATATACTTCGATACTGTTTAAATACTTCGAATGAAATGCCATGCAGATTATATAAAACTTGTTCTCAAGAATTGCATGAGGGTGAAATAAAGCAGAATTGGCCTTTATGAAGGTTAAATTACCTAAGGGGATTTATAGACCCACTTTATTTATTTTCACGAAGTTAATGGTTTTTTTTTTAATTCAACCGTAGCAATTCAGTTATTTCCAGCAATAAAGCTTAGGAATCATATGTATCAATTATGTTAAATTCTGCTGTGTCTTTTTTTTTCTCCTATTTCTGCAATCAGCTGAATTTTCATGCTATAGTGCAGGAGCATTTTATTTTGCAGGAAGAGGGAGCATTATGGTTGTGTAGAGTTTAAGTTCTGTCACTATTGTTAAAGTCTCCCCTGATTAGTCAGAATTTTAAGTCTTTGGAAAAATTCTCTCTGGAGACTTGTTTGTAATTCAGGAGTGTCTTAATAAAGTGCTGGTATCTCAGATATGTGCAGTAATTTTCACTGCACTGGCATAGTACTTTGCTTTTTGTCTTGACGTGTGTAAAGGTGTGAAGTCCATCACAGATACAGGAGGATGGCTTCACTTAGTCTAACTTATCTATTTATAGATACATACCCAGTGCAGGGCTGATTAAGAGAGCACAGCAAATGAGCAGGCCTGTTTAAGAAGAGTTTGAATAATGACTGTACTGGCCCTTGCTGAAAGCTGTATGTTTACAAAAGGGTTAGTAAAGCTATTTTTGTCTTTATAAACTATGTACATTTACATTAATATTTTTCTGAAGTTTTTTCTTTATTGAAGTATTAGCTGCTGCAATAACATATGCAGTCAATTGTAAGGGGTTTTCAACTGACATTTTTACTGCATAACTTCTTTATTGAAGAGTTTACATGGTTTCAGATATATTATCTAAGGAAATAAAAATTTGAATCAGAAGGGAAACTTCCTACAATGAAGAGAAAATGAGGGGTCAAAGCATGCTAAATTGTGCCAATTCTTTTTCCTCATTTATTTAAGCATTGTGTTTTGATCTCCCAATTTTGCTGTGAGAACAAAACTTTGCCCCATCCTCATATATTGATTCCAAGACTAGGTCAGTTTGGGTTTTTTTTCAAATGACAAGTTACATATAATATATGAAATCAGGGAGGCTCATTCTCGGTCAATACAAAACAGAGAAACTCACATAAAAAAGGTAGAGGATATTCCAGTGGTGATGGATCATAACTTAACAATTTGTAGTTCCTTCACAACATTCTGCACATGTTTTGTGTATAAATGCAGTGACTTTGGTAAACATCAAGTTTTTTGTGTTGTTCATGTTCAAAGAGCAGACTTGACATGGCAATACTTTTTTTTCTCTCCATTTGGAATGGAGACTGTGTTTTTAATCAGGGTGGTTTATCCTTTTTCAATTTTAGGAATTGAATGGCAGCTTAGGAATTTCTATCCTGGACTATCTAAAATCAGCAGTATCTTTTGTATCTAAACAATTGGTCATAGGTATGTGCAAGAGGAGATTTTGACATCTCCCGCTCTTTTAAAAAACTTGAGTTACATTTTCAACAAAATGGGGAGTGCCAGGAGTGATGAAATTATTGAAGGAACCAGATCCAGACTGGGATCACCAGTCTGGCCTGTTTGTATCTGTTACTGAAGGCTCTTTTGGCTGCAGAATTTGTACATGAAAGTATAGAAAACTGTAAACTTTGCTTTAGAAACGGCACAATTTTTATGAGTTTCCTTAGCTGCATTTTTCCATAGTAGGAAGGAACTAA
Organism: Pitta sordida; assembly: GCA_013390025.1. Lineage (NCBI taxonomy): Eukaryota > Metazoa > Chordata > Aves > Passeriformes > Pittidae > Pitta > Pitta sordida. The sequence continues at coordinate 29,157 of WEKX01013722.1, read as the reverse complement.
ACATAGAAAGCATCATTTCACTCATAGCTTCTGGTTGAGTGGAGCCTAGTAAATGTCCCAATTTTCAAGAAGGGTAGGAAGGAAAACCCTAGTTTTTACAAGCCTGTCAGTCTCACTTCAAGTGCCTGGTAAAACTGTGGTGAAGATGATTCTGCAAGTTACTGAAAAACACCTGACAGACAAGACAGTCATCAGTCATAGCCATCACAGATTAATGAAGAAGAAGTCCTGCTTAACCAACTTAATTTTCTTTTATAATAAAGTCACCCATCCAGTTGACCCAGGGAAGCTGTAGATGTGAGGTCTGAGGATTTTAGCAAAACTTTAAATACTATCTCACAGTATCTTTCCAAACAGTCACAGCTAGACCAGTCCATGATATATTGAGAGATCAATAGTCTCATGGGTTGGGCTGGAATTGTTACACTCAATGGTGGACAGCCTGGTGGACAGTCACCCCAGGGCTCAATTTTAGGGATGGTGGTTTTTAACCTTCATGTGAAAGATCTGTATGTAGGAACTAAATGTACATTAATTTTGCTGATGATACTGGACTAAGAGAAGCTGTGGAGGGGGCTTTACGACAGATTAGAGACCTGGTGAATCTGAGTCAGCAGTGCCCTGGCAGCCAGGAGGGCCAGCCTTGTCCTGGAGTGCCTCAGGCAAAGCATCACCAGCTGGTTCAGGGAGAGGATTGTCCTGCTCTGCTCTGCACTGGGGCAGCCTGACCTCAAGTCCAAGCAGATTGGGGAACCTCAATATAAGAAGGACATCAAATTATTGAAGTGTATCAGGAAAAGGGGGACATAAATGGGGAGAGGTCTTGAGGGCAAGACTGATGAGAAAAGGCTGAGGCCACATGCCTTGTTCAGCCTGGAGAAAGCTGAGGGGGGAGCTTATAGTAGAGGATACACCTTCCTCATGGGGAGCGGTGGAAACTAGTGGCAGGGCAGGAGGATGTGCAGGAAGCTGCATCAGTGGAAATTCAGGCTGGACATTAGGAAAGGGTTCTTCACTGAGAAGGTGGTTGGGCTGTGGGAGCCTAGCAAGAGTAAAGCAACATCTGAATGAGGCTCTTAGCCCTGTGATTCAGTTTTACTTAGATCTACCAGGAGCAGTGGTCCTAGCAGTGGTCCAACCCTGAGCTACTCTGTGATTCTAGTCTGCGAAATTAAGATTAAAAATTTTGCTGAGTCCCCAGGTAAAAAGGAAGGGTAGACCTGGGCATTTGCACTCACTTTAAAAAAAAAAAGAAACTGAATTATTGAGGAAGCATCCATGAACTCTAGCTCAGAAAAAATGGTTGAGAGTTTTCCTATTACTTGGTTTACCTGTATAGGAGTGGTTTCAGCGGCAAGTTAAAATTTGTGTGTCAATAGATACTTCTTAACTCTTCATGAGTTCAGTGGCGTCTGGAGACAAGATATGGCTTTGCAACATGTAGAACAACGGACATAAGTTGCGAATTTAAGCTTCTGCTGTTTTCCCAATACCTATCTCCCAACAGCTCTTGAAGTCAGATGTTTGATGCCATTTGTATGTGTTTGTCGTGATTTTGAGTGGATTTTTGTTAGTTCATAGAATTTTACATACAAGAATTGTGAATCCCAACCAGAAATATTCATGTGCTCTAAATGCATTGTGAAGTACAAGAGTCTAAAGTCACAGAATAATTGAGGTTTAAGTGGACATCTGGAGGTCATCTGTTTCAATTCTCTGCATAGTGAAAAGTCAGGTTGTGCAGGCAGCAGCAGGCTGTGCAGTGAACTAACAGGTGAATTTCTGAACAGCCAAATTTCAGGGCTCTAGGCTAACAAAAGAGCAGAGCACTACAAGTAATGTGTTCAAACTCTAGAGCTATTTGATTTTTTTTTAATTAAGCAATGAAACAAGTCACTTCTTTTGTGGGTTTTCTATTCAAAATGAAAAAAAAAAGATTGTTGAAAGTATTTTCTTAGCTGTTTGCTGTTTTTAAAATGTACAGATTTTAAAACCCACCAAAAAATCCAAACCAAACCAAAACATTTTCCTCCATGTGGAGAACTGATAGGAAGTATAACTGATAAGGAAGTATAAGTCCCTTAGTTTTCATCCTCAGAAATAATAAAATGTAACACTATTTTGTCCACTAATATTTTGCTTTAGAATTTTTACCTTATACAAAAGTCAGAAAGGAATACAAGGGCTTCTTCAGTAGCAATAGCATTATGATGTAAGCAGACCATGGTCATGAGAATAAGAAAAAAAATATGCTTTGTGTGGTTATCCAGACAGATGTGGGACTGTATCGAGACTCTCTGGAATCCCAAAGCTAAGAACCTTATTTCTTTTCTACAAGAGATGCTCTCTTCCTTTCTGAATGTTTGTGAGAATGAGAGAAATGTCTCAGATATTGATGTATATTCTAAAAAATATAAATAAATGAATTGGCATTTATGTTAAGGGGTGCAGTTTGTCCTGCTCTTTTTAAGCAGATCATTAAGTTTTTATGGTACTACAACATACTAACATACTTAATGCAATAGTAAAGTAAAACAAAGTAAAACTTACTTTTAAAATTTTCCGTAGCCCAAAATGCATAGTTAATCTGTGCAGCTGAGTCAAACTTTGTATTGTTTAGAATAGATTCTGTAACTTAAAATACAATTAAGACTTAAATTTTTCTGTTGTGTTGCGATTCGTTGCTAATAGACCTGCAAAAAGTCACTGTAAAACCTAAGATGACAGCAGAATCAGTTAAAACTAATTGTCATGTGGTAGGATCAACTGAGGTGTTGCTTGACTGCTCTAATTTCAGATGATTTTTCACTGGTGTAATGGAGAATTCTGCTGAGTGTTAGTTCCAATTTAAGTTATTTAATGGAGTGAAGAAAAACTTGTTATCCAAGTGAGCCTAAACTATTTTATTGCCATGACTAATCAGCTCTTTAGAAAGCATCCTGTTTTTCTAGTGATTAACCCCTCCTTCTTTTGTGGTATCATGCAAGACTGCTCTTGAGTCATTTCAGTTCATGCAGGTGACAGTAACTTGAACTGTCAAGATGTTCTTTACCAGAAGACTTCCCCTTTGATCTTTATCAGATGTACCCCCTAGGGAGGTTGATTACATCCCGCACTTTTATTTTCTAAGTGGGAGATGAGATCTCAGTTCATTACCTTCTTGCCCCATTTGGAAATTGACACAAAATTGTATCCACTCTTACCGCCACAACTTTCTGAAGTGAATTACATAATTCTGTAATTCTTCTAATGATCCGTAATTCATCTAATTCATCTATATAGAAATAATAGTAATGAAGTTAGATGTTGCTGGAATAGTAAGTGAAGGAATTCTTGTGTGTGAAGTGCCACATAGTCTCAGAAAAAGTACCAGTGCTCACATTTTTAAAGAGCACAGCATTAACATAGACTTTGAATTATTATTAATTAAAGAGCGTATTAACTCTTTACAAAGCTCCACATCATTAAAATCAGTGAATCTGTTACTCCTTAAATGAAAACGTCTCAAAAGCGTGGTTCTGTAATCTACTCAATGGATGATTTTTTTGAAGACTTGCTTTTAGATACTTTCCTGATTTGAACTGAAGAAATTACATGCTTTGATGCAGACATCCATCCTAAAAGTTGTTGCAAAGAAAACCAATCATTTTCTTCAGTCAGATTTATATGTAAAGACATCTTCAACAAGAAATAAAGCTGTCGTGCCAGTGAAAAATTCGTTCAAAACCAGCAAGCCTCTTAGTGCAGTTTAGCTGCTCACATGTTTTTTGCTACTGCTGTACTCAAATATATGCAATCTTTTGGGGAAATTAAAAGGAAAATACTTTTAATATTTAAGGAAAGGGAGAAAGGCTTGTAGGATGTTGGGCAGGATAGTCATATTCACATTTTGCCTGTACACTGGCCTACAAAAGGGATTTGGTCAAATAAACTGAATCCATCATAGCATAGTGAGTTAAACTTGAGAACAATTCTTTAAGGAAGAGCCCATCACACCACCACAGACTGGAACTCCTAAGTGAATTATATTTATTAACCTATGATTCCTGCATCTGCTATTTTCAGTACTGTATATGCCTTAATTTGGAGACCATTTTCTTAGTCTGAAGAGGCATTTTTTTGTATTACTCTTTTGGGAATCTAAACAATGCATGAGAGCATGTTTGTGTTTTTTTCTTTCTTTTTTTTTTTTAATTGGATGGGAGGGTTTTTTTGTTTTGTTGTTTTGCCTTTTTCCCCTTAAATACCTCAGTGATTTTCTTTCCACTTCATCTTCTGTAAAATTTTATCATGTTAAAGATAGTGCTCTGTGCAGTGCAGTCTCGTCTTTATAATATGTCCTCTCAAGAAATAATTTCCCTATTGTGTAGTGTTTTCTTGTGCAGTAGTTCTTGAAACTGTTGGTTTGATGTGAGGAAAATTCTACTTGATATTAGTAACTACATTCGAACTTACTAATAACTGTTAATGGAATAGACATACAGTAATTTTATTCTTTTTATTTAAAAAATTCTGTAACTTACTTTCCTTTTGATCATACACCTTTCAGAATGTGATTTGTATATTAAAATACATTATACTGTCTTTCAGCCTAGCAATTGCATTCAGACTGGATTGTTGATGTCTTAGAATTTCAAGAATGGAAAAAATGTTCTGTAAAACTTACAGTTCCCAGATCAAATTCATTGTTTTGAATTAAAGCATTCAGAATTTTTGAATCTGAAGACTAGAGATAGCACTATATTTATCTGACTTTTGCTTTATGAGGTACAGTTCAGTGGGAATTCACAAGGACAGGTGTGGAAAGTCTAGAGCAGAATCTTGGAATTTTTTTTATGAGCCATTCCAAACTATTCCCATTTATGCAATTGAATGCTCTTTTTTGTGCTTTGACTTAACAGTTGTTATTGGTAGTTGAAAATGGTCAACACTTAAAATGCAGAATTGGTTTTTTCTGTTGTATTTTGTTATTCCCTCTCTCTGCCAATGTGATGTACAAAATATGTCTACTATAATCTTGGAGGAAAATGGAAGTTTGGTGTTGGTCATATTGATGTGCTGGTCTGAAGATACATTTGGGAAGAATCTTTAGGGTTCAAAAGAAGTAAAAATATATTTTCAAGAAGTACTGTTCAGAATTCCTGAAGACTTTTTCTATCAATTTCAGCAGGCATATAGAAGGAAATAACTGAAATAGATATGTAATTCATATGCAAATGCAATATAATTTTACATACAGGATGTACTGACAAAAAAATTTAAAAGACATGTTATGTTCTTTACTGGCTTGTTTCTAGGAAATGGCTCTTTCTACTCTTAAGTATTTTACCTCTATAAAGAGTGTCATTTTTTTTTTTGTTAGCCTGACAAATGGTTTAATCTGGGAAAACACAAAAATTATTCAGTCTGGAAAGTCCTGAGCTTTGAATTTCATTAAAAACAGATTATTATGCCATAATTAAAAAGGTTTAGACTACATATTAGGCAGAAATTTTTCACAGAAAGAGTGAATTCTCAGTGGAATGGGCTGCCCAAGGAGGTGGTGGAGTCACTGTCCCCGGAGGTGTTTAAGAGAAGACTGGATGAGGAGCTTAGTGACATGGTCTAGCTGGGGGGTGTAGGGCTGGATGATCCTGTGTCCCTTCCGGCTCGGAGTGGCCTGCTAGACTGTGAGAGAACTAGGTTTGTGTTACCACTCTGGGATGTGCTTTCGGTCTCTGTACGGGTGTTAGATGGTGAGTTGGACTAGATGATCCTTGTGGGTCCCTTCCAACTCATAATATTCTGTGATTCTGTGATTAATTCTGTGATTCTGTACCGTGTAACCTCTAAAGGGTCATCCAGATGTATTAGTGGGTAACTTTGTATCTAAATGCATCTGCTGGCCAGTTCCTCAACCAAAAGTGATGGTATGTCATATCTCACTAGTATTTACTACTGCTCTTTTCTTCTTGTGAACCTGCTGTACTGCTAACTTGAAAAGAAGTCATGCTGAATCTGGCATGACATTTTAACCTATATCCTGTTCCTTGCTTTTATTCCCCTTGATCTCTCTCTTTCCAACTCTATTCTTCTCCTTTACCTCCATTAGTTCTGCTTTCTTAGCCCAGCTAAAAGTCATTTATTTCTCTGTCTCCTTTTCTAATTTAATTTTCCTCAAATATTGCATATATTGGCCAGCAGCAGGGTTTTTACTTAGTAATTCAGAACATCTACTCTCCATGGTCTCTTAGACCTGTTTGTGTGTCATTTTGAGTTGGTTGCTTTTCAGTTTATTCAGACTGGAGAATGGGAGTAGTTCCCATTAATTGTTTTTAGGTTTTAATCTGCTCCCCCCACTCAACAGTAATTATTCTGCTGTACTTGTACATAAAAATGATGTACTTTATACATCCAAGTTATGGTCATCTCTCCTATGGAAAAAGGCTTCCTGTTGCTTTTGAAAATATTAAATAATATGGTTTCATAGTTGTTTAACTAATTGGCTGTATATCATCTAATGTTTTTTAACACTTAATGCTTTATCTTGTAAAGTTTCTGTTCAGTTTCTTTTAGGGTTTAGCTGAAAAATTGTTGTAAATTATTAAGTTGTGTAAATATTTTTGTCAGTTCCTTCCATAGTTATGATCTTACATATGTTGGATATGACTTCTCTTGTTTTCTGGTTCAAATTATTTTAACTCTGTTCAGATGGTGAAAGTAGGTAGCTTATTTGAAAGTTTTCTGCCAAACAAGTATGGAAAGTTTCTCTCGATTTCTCCAGTTGCGTATACAATTCCCCCCCACCCCCCGCCATCTGGCAGGTGATTCAACCTTCATTGTGTCCCATGTGCTCTACAGAAGAAGGCTATAACTTAGTTTTGCTGAAAGAGGGCAAAAAGAATACAATAATGAAAGTTTTCTTGCTGACATAATGTTGTGCCTCCATGTGCATGAAGTACATCTTAACTTTTCAGCTACAGTACATCCCAGCTGCATTGCGACCTCTTCATTACAACCCTGGGGATTTGTGCGGAAAATTTCTCGCAATTCAGTTTCAGGGATTTGCAAGGTTTCCCCGCTGATGCATGCGCAGTGCCTCTGCTTCGCTGAGGGGCGGTGCCAGCTCTCCCTGTTGGCAGGGAGGGCGCGCAGTGGGGAGGGCACATGGTTTCTCCAGCTTGCATTGGCATTTAGAGCCCTGCAGCACCGTGCCTCGGTCCCTGACCTGGTCCTGTGTGTCTCCTGTGTGCTCCGCTGAGACCCAGCACAGCACTGCCACAAGACATGCCATTCCTTGTTACTCAAAGCCCAATCAAAGCCTGGGCAGCATTGCCTCTCCTGGGACCAGTGGATGTTAAAGGGAAAGAAACTCTGTTACCGATGCCGCTCCCCCCTGCCATAAGCAGCATGGGGTGCCAAAGTGTTGCAAAGTTAAGGTTTTTCCAGGCCCCAAGAATGCTGACCAGAGCTCAGGGATACCACTTTCCTGCCACGGAGGCAGGGCAGGCACACGCAAGCCGGCGGGGCCGACGTGAACACCGGGACCGGAGTGGGGGGGACGGGGAGGGGGCAGCCATGCGGGGTTTGGGCTGCAAGTACACACGGTTGTACAACCCCTCAGAAAACCCTTCCCTTTGCTCCCCTGTGCTGAGAGAGACCATGGGAAGGAGCGGAAAAGTGTCCGCAGCGCCCCGGAGTGCCAGGGTTTGGAGCAGTGGGGGTGGCCTGCATGCATATTAATGACCTGTGTGTCTTTGCTAGTTTGATGTTTTGCAAGGCCCCTGGCATGACCCGTTCCTCACAAATGGTGGGGTATAACTGTATTTCTTAACTAGCTTCTTTGTATATACTGGTTTAAGTATCTGTTCACTCTGTTTATAGGCATCTTAATTTAATTCCCTTGTATGCAAGGTTGTTTTGTACAATTAAAAAATCTCACTCTAATATTATTTACCTTTTTTTTATAAAGGGGCTTAATTTAACACTTTAATGGCTACTGTCACTGATAAGATGACATGGAGTCTTGTACTAGGATGATGAATTCCATTGCCCCAGTGTTTGTAATGATGATTTTAAAATATTTTACAGCTTTCCAAAGTAGCCTTTTTGGCAACCTTATGTTACAAAGGTAGACATTATATTAAATTACAAAAGTAAATGTTATAGTGTGGTTACCAGATGTACAACATCAAGCCTGGTCTATACTTTTAGCAATTATGTACTCAGTTGCTTCTTTTGTATTTCAGTGGGTAAGAGAAGACTTAATTACTGTGAAGAATAGACTTAACGTATGTATACTGTATTAAATGCCAATAACATTCAATATTTTGCGATAAAGTCCAGTAGAACAGAGGATATGGGACAAGTAGAGAAGCTTTCCACCGGTCAAATTGGTGGAATTTGACAGGTCTTAAAGTTTGAATTTGTCCACTTCTTAAATTTAAAATTACTGTTTTAGGGCATTGTCTCGCTGATTCACAACTTCGAGAAATTTTCTATGTTTGCATGCTGGGAAGTGCAACCACATACCTATAATAATTTGTGTCATTCAGCAGCATTGCCAATAATTAATTGTATTAAAAATTCCAACTTGGTAATGACATCATAAGAAAATGAGAAAAAAAGGAACAAAAAGAGGAAAACAGTTTTTGGGGGGAGAAAAGTTAAACCAACACCCTTACCCCCAACTTCTCGAACCTCATTGATTAAAGTGCTTGTTTATTGTGGATCACTTAACTTCTCAGTGGTCACTAAAATATCCACATTACCTTTCCAAAAGAACATTCCCCTCTTTTTCTAAGTTACTTTGAGTTGCTCTTGGCAAATATAAGAACCTTACAAAATCAGTTTTGCAAAATCTGTTTTGCAGATGTGGAATCCACCATTTAAAAATGTTAAATTTAAATACGTGAATGTGAAGCCTTTTTCATAACTGAAATGGAGCTTATGAAAGAGAAATTAATAACGTTCAAGTCACTGTACTTATCATTTAGTATATTAAATCCTCATGTAATAAACAAACAACATTATATGTTGGAGGGATAGTTTAAAAAATCCTTATACGTATTTTTTTTTTTAATAGAAAACAAACTTTCATTAAACATAGTGGGGAAAAAAAACAAGTGGAAAAAACCCCTCATTCCAGAAATGTTCTTCTTTTGTTTTCAGTGGAGTTGAAAAATATCTCGGTTTTACCTATCAACAGACAAATATTAGTATTATANAGTACTCCAGATGAGGTCTGACCAGCGCTGTGTACAGGGGAAGGACAACCTCCCTGGACCGTCCGACCACACTGTTCCTGATGCAGGCCAGGATGCCATAAAGCAAGGAGTGTTATTGTTTCATCCCACTCTTTTTTAGGTCAGAGGAGATACTCTTAGTAAGAGGGGTTTTTGACCAAAATGAATGTTCTTAAAATGATCTGATTGTTGCAGAGGTAAATTTTTTTACTTCCTTCAACACCAACAATGACTGGGCCTAGAGAGCTTATGAGGTGAAAACTGGACTTCTGTAATGCAAACTCTTTTTTTTTTTTTTTTCTCCATTATGTCCAAGGAGGAGGAAGAGTCATTAAAATGGTACAGAATATTCTGAAAAAAAAATCCGGGCTAATTCCAAATTGTAGCCAACTCACAGTTGACTAGTATACGGAATGATGAATGAGGGTCATTTGAAGAGAAGAGAGTATATAGAAGCAGTCTTAGAGGTTTTTTGCCATATTTCCTGTTAAAAAACATTCCCTGAAGGTAAAATACTTGGGTTTCTATGCTTATTTTCCTTTTTATTCCTCCTTCTGGGTAAAATGGGAGGATTAAATATTAATCATAGTATCACAAAATGGTTTATGTTGGAAGAGACTTTAAAAGTCATCTAATTCTAACCTCCTCCTGCCAAGAGCAGGGATACCATCCACTATACCAAGTTGCTAAGAGCTTTGTCCAACTTCACCTTGAGCACCTCCAGGGATGGGGCATCTACAACTCCTCTGAGCAACCTGTGGCAGTGCCTCACCACCCTCATGTCTAAGGATTTATTCATAATGTCTAATCTAAATCTCTCCTCTGTCAGTTTAAAACTGTTCCTCCTTCTTCTGTCACTATCTACTCATCTAAAAATCAATTTCCTTCTTTTTTATAAGCCCCCTTTTAGTACTGGAAGGCACTCCAGTGTCTTCCTGGAGCCTTCTCTTCCTCCACCTGAGCATTGCTGCCTCTAGACTTGATCTGGCAGGTCAATGCCTTTCATGTGCTGGGGATCCCAGAGTTAGATGCAGAAGTCAAGGTTGAGTCTTACAAGAGTGCAGTAGAGGGGCAGAAACCCATCCTTTGACCAGCTGCCCACATAATTCTTTTGATGCAGCCCAGGGCACATTTGGCTTTCTGTGCTGCAAGCACTTACTCCTGTGTCATAGACAACTTTTCATCCACGAGAACTTCCGAGTCCTTCTAGGCAGGAGTGTTCTCAGTGAGTACTTCTCCAAGACTGTGCTCCTATCTGGCACTGCCCTAACGCAGGTGTAGGACCTTGTACTTAGACTTGTTGAACTTCATGAGGTTCACATGGGCCCACTTCTCATGTTCGTTCAAGTCTCGTTGAATAGCAGAGGAATTGAGAAGTATTAAGCGTTGTAAGTGAAAGGGCCTGGAAAAAGGCTTTCAGTAGCGCACAGTGCTAATAACACCAAGGTTGTCAGTTTGATCCCCATATCAGCTTATCACTAAAGAGTTGAACTCAGTGATCTTTGTGGGTCCCTTCCAGCTCAGAATATTCTGTAAACTAAGTTCCAAGTGCAAACTGTAGACGAGGGAAATCTTCAAAGTTCCTGCTGAGAGAAGAGGCATGATGCTCAAATAGATATTGATGGAGCATGAAGGGTGAGAGGAGAATGTCAAAGCAGATAAGCCTGAGTCAGACTGTGTGATGAAGGCTCTTAGATTTGGGTATCACAGAATCAATTGCATTGGAAAAGATCTCTGAGACCAAGTCCAACCTGTGACCAGACACTGCTCTGTCAACTAGTCGATGGCACTAAGTGCCACATCCAAGTCTTTCCTTAAACACTTTCAGGGACAGTGATTCCACCCCATCCTGGGGCAGCCCATTCCAATATCTGATCATTCTGTATGTAAAGGAATTCTTCCCAATGTCTAAACTAAATGTCTCCTGGTACATCCTAAGACTTTGTTCTCTCACTCAAGTGAGGGTACATTCCTGAGGTCCTTCAGTGATCTCTGTTTCTGAAGAAAAATATAAAACACGGTTCTGAAGGAAAATATAAAACACGCATTGTTTACAGATGACTCCTGGTGTTGTGTTTGATGGTGATTCAGTCAGAAACCATGCTAAGTAGAAATTTTCCTCATGATATTATGAGACATGTAAGTAATATGATGTTAATTTTAAAATAAAAATAGGAAATATTTTCATAAAGAATAAAAATACATAATATATGAAAGAAGACATTAGCTCCAGAGTTAAGGGCTCCCTGGGAATAATTGACAAATTTCTAACTAGTATACAGATGATTTCTTATTAGATACAGTAGCAGTAAGGCAGCAGAAAATACATTCTGAGTGTGGGGTCATTACAAAAACATAGAAGGAACATTAAACACGTACTATATGCTATGCAGGCGTGTAACTTATGTGTGTGGGAATGTGGCCAACTGTCTGCAGTGGTATCAGCAGTTCAGTAACTGACTACTGATAATACAGTTGATTTAGGGCTCATATATTTTTTAATGCATGTTATAAGGGATAAGAGTACAAGTACTTCTTCCTTTACAGCTGAAAGATAAAATTATAATAATATTTGAACATGCTCTACAGTGCTGCAAAACAGTTGTGGTTTTGACAGGACGTGGAGCTCTAAAAAGAGGAAATTGAAGGCTTTAAAAAAGTGCCAGCAGAAATTAGGAGTTAGGGGATGGTAAACATGCTCAAGAGATTGTTTTTGGAATTACATCTGAGGTGCTGGTGAGACATCTCAGATGGGGGAGGTAGACTTTATCCCTGCACATAACCATCTTAAGAAGGAGAGTACCAAGGCTGTCCTTGGTAACTTGCTCTAAAAGAGAGGATGGAGTTTTCAGTAGATGATCATCACTGAATGGAGAGGAGAAGCTGAAGGTACAGCATATTCAAATGAGATTTTAGAAGGATTAAAGCAGTCTACAACTTCCTTGTGAGAGAAGAGAAGGTGCAGGACCTGATCTCTTTTCTGTGGTGACCAGTGACAACCAGAGGGAATGGCCAAAGTAGTGTCAGGGGAGATTTAGGTTGGATGGTAGGAAAAGGTTCTTCACCCAGAGGGTGTTTGGGTAGTGGAACAGGCTCCCCTGGTCAGAGCACCAAGCCTGACAGAGTTCAAGAAGCCTTTGCATGATACTCTGAGGCACATGGTGCGACTCTTGGGGATGGTCCTGTGCAGGGCTAAGAGTTGGACTAGATGATCCTTGTGGGTCTCTTCCAACTCAGCATATTCTGTGATTCTGTAATATTGTGAGGGAAGTGGAATGCAAAGTTTTGAGCAAATGTCAAAATGGAAGAAAGTGTTTGCGTGCCTGTTGAAAAGTAGGAGACCAAGATGGTTATTGACAACACATGGAGAGGAAAAATATAGTCACAGAATCACATAATGGTTGAAGATGAAAGCATCTTCTGAAGATCCCATAATTGACCTGCTGTTCTGGTGTCTCTCCGGGTGGATAGACCTGGTCGCTCCGTACTCTGGGTGGACATAGTGTCTGGACTCAAGTCTCTCTACCCTGAGAAAGTCTCGGACATCGCACATACTCTGAGAGCATGTAAATGTTTCATAACTGCAGATCATCCCCGGAGGAGATGGAGAGAGACCTCAGCCTCCTCACTCCAAGCTGAGTGAGGTGGGGCGGATGCAGTGCAAGCAGAGCAGTGTGCTGGCCATTCTTGTGGGCTAATTTGAGTATTCATTAGTGCCTAGTTTGACTATTTGTGCATGTCAGGTCACACAGGCACAATCGCAATTGCCCCACGAAACGGACCTCCTCGGTCGGGGAAAAACAATATTGTGAAGAAGTGAAACCGCGAATGGGGAACCGTGAAGTAGAGAGGGTTGACTGTAGTAAAGTTTCATTTAAAATAAAAATACAGTTGGGTCTCCTGTGCCACAGTTACCATGTGTCTTGCCCCCTACCCGCAAAGCCCTCCATCCACGTAGAATGGCAGCTCTTCAATAGGCAAATTTGCCCCATGCCCTCACACTACCCCCCAGAGCTCCGGCACTGTTTCGGAACTGCCCTGCTGTGTGTCGGTGCTTCCTGGTGCCTGTGGCCACCCCACGCCGGGAAAAGCCCCTTTTCCAATTGGCTTAACGAAAACCTCATCAACAAAACAAACAACAGAACTCCAAGAGCCTCAAACCCAAGCCAGTCATCAGAACACTTGAATGTCTTATAGTGTTGCTCCAAATACAGTAAAGAAGTGATGCCTTACAGACATGAGACATGTAGGTTTTAAAAAATGAAACTAACCTTTATTGTGGGCAACTGGAGATTCATTCTACTTATTAATTCTAAATTAGAGTTACTGATTTCTGATTACTGTCATTGAGTGTGCAATTAAATGCAACTTCTGTGAGCTCTTTCCAGCTCATTTTCTTATGTTTTATTCTAGAATTATATATATGTCAGTTCTGTGGCCTTTTGTAGCCACAAAGCTAACTGTCTGGTCTTGTACCTATGGTGAAAGTTCCTAATGTTATGCTGTGGTGTCTTGTCTCAGTCTGGAGAAATGACAGCCTCTGTTAANAACCTCTCTGGGCAACCTGTTCCAGTGCGTTGTCACTCACACAGTAATGAGTTTGTTTCTCGTGTGTTCAGGTGGAATGTCTTGTGTGTCAATTTCTTCCCATTGCTTCTTGTCCTATGAAAGTACCACACAGCAGTTCCAAGGGCAGAAATCAATACCCCAGTAGGAAATGAGGGTATGAGGATGTCCTTTCCTAGAGCAAAAGGGGCACTCATTACAGGCAGGCACAGTGGTGCAGTGCAAGTGAGAAACTGCCACTTTAGAAGATGATAGAGCTACCTGTTGAAGCTCCCACTAATCTCCCTTGCCACNTACAGAGAGGATTCACTGTATTTGCTTTGCTAGAGACAAGTGAGTTATGTCCTGTTGGATCATAGGCAATGTTTGTATAGTCTAAACAAATGAGCTTGTCGTGAGAACTTTGAGATTTTTTTTCTTTCTAAATAAATGGTCTTTCTTTCTTTGCCAAATCCTGAAACTCTTCTCTACATTAGATGCCGGAAGAGTTTTGAATCTGGAAAGACCTCAACATGTTAAATGGACAGAAAACATTTGTATATAATACAGTTTAAAGGGGTCCACCTGTATCTTAGTGTTTTAATACTCTCTCATTTAGATGTTTTCATGTATCTAAGGAACAGTGAAGATCCAGGGAGATACCCCATTAAAAAGAGAAAGGATGTATTTATTTCTCTAATAATGTGGGGAAAACTTAACTTGAAAAAAAATATTGCATAAATGAGTGAAGTGTTTGAAGAACATTTTAATAATAAAACTCATGGACCACCAGCATTAGTGGAAGAGAACTACAATAATATTGCAATTAATGTTTAAAATGCTTTTAAAATATAAAGCCTGGAGAATAACCAGTGAGTTAAAAGCAGGATTTTCAGTTGTTGTCCGGTCAGAATAACTAAGAAAATCTGTTTAGTTAGAGCATTTGTGTAAGCATTCATCCCTGTTTCCTGAAGTATGCATTTTTTGTGAAGGACTGAATACTCCAGTCTTCTTGATTTCTAGTGGCAGTGAAGTCTATGCAGTACCTGTACTCTAGCCATTTCTTATGTTTTCGATTGAAAATAATTTATGTATTTACATGAAGTTTTGGGGGAAACAGTTTTGGGGTTTTTTAAACTTTTTAGCCACCAGACACGTTTTAGTGGCTATGATATTTCTTAATTGGAAAATTGTCATCATGTCTTATATGCTGTTACGACTTAATTTGAACAATATTGTATGTCATCTAGGCTGGAAAAGGGGGTTGGTTTTATCACAAGAAGAAACGTTTCATATGTATCAACTTCATCTAAAACAACTGTTTATTTAAACTCTTTTTTCCAGAACTGTGAGGACATGGGATGTTAACAATGAAAAAAAGCACAAAAGCGTATTTAAGCCACGATCAGTTCAAGGTAAACGAGTGATTCCTACAAGTTGCACATACAGCAGAGATGGCAAACTTATTGCAGCTGGCTGTCAAGATGGCTCTATCCAGATCTGGGATAGGAATATGAGTGTAAGTAAAATATTTGATAACAATATATGCTTCTAATGTATCAAGTATGAATGCTGAAGCTGATGAAATCAATTGTCATACTGTTACACTTTTTATTTTATTCCTTGACCTGTGTCTGCCCTGAAAACTAAATAACTCATAGGCATTACTTTTTCTGCTTTTCTACAACTGATCATTCACTGTGCTGTCATTCAGTTCAAAACACTATGAAACCTCTTGGCAGTCTGTTTTAAGGGGGAAAAAAAGGCGATTGGCCAGGTAGCTGTACTGAGAATATTACTCATTTAAGGTGCAGTGCTTGTGAGAAAAGCTGTAATTTCTTGGTTCTTATGTAATTTATTTGAGATATTGAATACATTAAGAAATAATCTTGCAACTTGATACTCAAATCAGTCAATAATCCATATAATTGGCAGAAGAGAATAGCATCTAAGTGAGTGAGAATAAGGCCAATGCTGCACATTAAATGCTGTTATATTTGTCCAATGTATAAATTTGAATAATGTGTGTAAATGCAATGTGGTCAGAAAGAGTGAGAATGGAAACTATTTGAAATTCTTCAAAATTATGAAATATCTCTGTTCATATTGAACTCAAAAATTATTTTCCAGTAATTAAGACTTGAACTGACAAAGCATATGTCGAATTCTTGCTACTATTTAGTAATTTCAAGCTTAGAGCAATAGGGGCTCACTTTTACTTCATGTAGTATACTTTACAAACCAACCCATTTCCTAGAGTTTAATTTTGCAATGCCAAGTCCAAATTCACCATTTTAAGGTTTTCTGCGTCTAATCATTCTAGTAAATCATCCATATTCTCTCTTTATGTCCATCCTTACCAAAGAAGTGAAAGTAGTGGGATAAGTAGCAATAGCATGCATAGTAGGAGAAAATGGGAATAGGGTCAATTTGCTTTGAATCTAAAGTGAGATTAGGGAGGAAATAGGGTGGGAAGGGCAGTATCCTTTTCATGACACTGATGTCATAAATCTCTGAAAGCTGTACAATTCCAGTAGGGTGACTTGCGGGAAGTAATACTGAACTAGTATGGGTTATGTTAGTCTGTTCAACTTCATCTTTCAAAACATTTGATTTTTTTTAAAGGAAAGGGAAGGCAGACAATTTAGGGTGCTTTTCACTAAGATTGGAAAAACTTTGATTGCTGGAGGCAGGAAGAAATGTACAGATTTAAAAGGAAAAGAAAGTCTGTTGATCATGCTCAAAGTACAGCCTGTATTTTGGGTTTGTCATCTATTTTTATTTCTGTTTTTGTTTCCACTATAAACCCAGTAAAACTTCCTAATGGCATGAAGCTTGAGAATTCATCCTAAGTGTAAACTTGTTCTAGCAGAATAATAAATTTTTCAGAGACTGGCTTTCATCACCTGTGTATGTTGTTTATTTTAACATATACAGTATTGAAATATTAAGCTTTCTGGTGTAGTTTTAACAATAGTGCTCTTGGTAGTCTGCTTTTCCATGTGCTTTTCCTTCTGAACTTTTCTCTGTGTGTTAGATGACATATTGCAATACTGATTAAGTGCAGTTTAAGGTGATTATGAGTAATTTAAAAATATATCCTGTGCTTCTTGTGCAATTTCCAGTGGGCAACCCTTCTATAACAATGCAAGGCTAGTGATTTCCTAGTGGAAATTAAGTTGGTAGTGTCCTTGGTTTTGTGTTTTTGAAGTCTAAACAATTTTTAGTTTTGCCTTTGTTAGTATCATTAAGAAATATGCCAGATTTTTGGATAAAGGAGCAGTGTGTAAATTGGATTTTTAGTGGTATTCTTATCTAAACCTACTGGAGTCCTCTGAAATCTCTGTATGTAGCTAGAATCAGGTGTTCCAAAAGGCATTCTGATTAAATAGTTACAAAAAGCCTTCATCTTACATTTGGCAGTGGGGGAGGGATAAGAAAAGTTTTTTCAAAAGAAACATGTGTTCAGCATAACAATTAGAAAGAAGACGATGAGACTAATTCGTACAGTAGAATGATGAAAGCACTTACTGGCCTGACAGGATACAGAGATGCTTGCAATGATGAAAAAGAAAATGTTAAGTCATAACAAACTGGTGCAGTTCTGGGGGTAGAAATTGTATGTGACACAGGAAAACAGAGAAAGCTGTGAAGGATCAAGATGTATGGGTCAAGCTGCTTGAAGAAATATATAGTAGAAATATTAACTTCTGATTTTTGAACAGAATATTTTAATTCCCATTTGGCAAATGCCATTTGTCTTTGTTATAATGAGTGTAGAGCTGTGTTTACAGATTGAGTGCCCTTACCACGTTCCTGCGTATGACAGTAACCGAACAAACTAAATCCAGGAAAGATGTTCTGTCCAGATATTGTGGCTCACACTGCATACACGTCCACAGTGCCTGTTTTCCTGGTGTCTGTGAAGG
>WEKX01013721.1:27135-42002 GCA_013390025.1 Pitta sordida | reverse complement strand
ACATCCTCTGCTGTTTTAAGTACCATTCGTGGGACCTTCTCTCATCACCACTGTGGCAAACGTCATGGACTTCACTCAGAGGGATCAAGAGGTAGAGACAACTTTATTGCACAGCACTCAAATTTTATAACAGGTTGCACTCACTACACCAGTACAACCCAAAACTTTCCCATCGAGCGGGCACATAGGCACCCACCTCCTCCAGTCTTCCAGGCAGCTCCAGGTGTGTCCTGGCAGCTGTGGCCTTGCTCCTATTTGTGCACTGAAAGTCCTTTGTTGTTTCCCTTGCATTCTTTCCAAAGCTTGTAGGACCAAGAGCAGCTCTTAACTCTTTGTCTACCACACACAAGTACTTAAAGAAGTGCTAGTAATAAAAGCAGCAGTTACTGGCCCATCAATCATAGAGTTTCTAGTGATGCTAGCACTTGGAAAGGTGAGCTGCTTTGCCAAAGTCGGAAATCCCAATACTGTTGCTGCAGAGGCTTAGTGGAAATGCTATAGCTCAGAAGTGATTTCAGTGTTGTGCTAAGTACAGCTGAGGGAGGCTTTTTCCACGCAGGACCAAGCCCAAAACTGACAAAGACACTAAAATGAATTGCAGTTCACCCAGAGCTATATCCAGGTATATTGGTTGTATGCTGCGAACAAGATTTCTATGTTCCCTTTCACTGGTAAATAGCAGTGAAACATCCATCGCTGTTTAATCTAGTACCTTTTCTCTGTACTAAAATCACTTAGAAAATATGTTCTTCACTTGCCAGATGGTTTAACTAGAAAGTATTCTATCATGTGTGTGTGTCTGTGTTTGTGTGTTGTGTGTCTCCAAAAGTCGTATTTCCATGTCTTATATATGGTTTAGAACACTCCAACTCAGTGAAAAATAAACTTTTTTAAAGTGGCAAAACATTGGTCTTCACAAAACAGCAGTTTTGCTAGACTTTGTGGAATTATTAGTGGACAATATATAAAGTGTGAATATGGGTAGGATAAGTACAGTGCATTGCTGCCTAGGGTACCCGTGAGTCTCTATGCACAGCAAGCAGTAGTGGAGGCAGAACAGGTATATCAAGTGAGCAGAGCCCTGCAGCAGGACTAGGGGGACTTCCTGGATGAGTGGTCACAGAAAGCTCAGTCATTTCTCCTGTGTCACCTCCTTTCTCTAAAATAGAGACAATAATATCTATGAAATATATTCGGAGATTTTCTGATGATAATTCCTGTACAATAGAAAGATAACTTTTATCATTCTCAGATGGAGTAAATTGACTATTTCAGTCAACATAGCCATAAAGTTTTTGGTTTAGTTTTTTTCTATTCTGCTGTAGTTTGCTTTTTTTTTTTTCTATTTTGCTGTAGTTCTGTGCAAGCAATTATGAAATTTCTATTATGGAAGAAATTCTTGTGATGAAACTGGGGCTTGGATTGTGAGACTAAAGGACAAGACCTGCCTGTTCATATTGCTTACTATTAGAAGCCTAGGAGTAAATTTGAAGGGGAAAAGGTTGTTTTGGGGTGGGACACTGTTGTAATTCAGTATTGCTTTTTCAATCCTTTTTTTATTAGGATTATCGGGGGATTTCTTGCGTTCTGGACGATACTCTGCTCATACCATCAATGGTGCCTGGTCGCCCTGGTCTCCCTGGTCTCAGTGCAGTCGTGACTGCAGTAGAGGTATACGGAATCGCAAACGGGTATGCAGCAATCCTGAGCCCAAGTATGGGGGACTTCCTTGCCTTGGCCCATCTCTAGAGTACCAGGAATGCAACATTTTGCCTTGTCCAGGTAAGAAATGAGAGAAGTGAAAATAAAGTAGCTCGTCTTCAAGGCTTTGTCTTGCCATAGTTGTTTTGGGTTTTTTCAGTTGGTGGATTTGGGGTTTGTTTAGGGTTTCGAATCAATTACAGCTTAAATTTACCTTTGTAATGTATTTGCGTAATATTCTCATGTGATGTCAATCAACAGTATTAACATCTGTGTCTTTTTTCACTTGTGAGACTGACTGTAGGAAACACAATTTTAGCATGTAAACTTTTAGAAGAAAAAAAGACATAAGAAATCTGGCCTAGTCTTTATTTAAATTAAAATTACATAATTTTCATCACAATGGGTGCTGGTATTAAATCTGTATATGCTCTTGAGTGTAGAGACACCAGCAAATAAGGCTCAGGACTAATCGCCAAATTAAATGGTAATTCAAGTAGGCCATAAAGATTGTTCTTGGAACCTTGAGTTTCTCCTTCCCTGAAATTTGTTTGATGATTGTATGAAAGGCATTGCAAGTAGAATATATGTTTACAAGAAACTGCTTTGGATTATAAATCATTGTTGCTTCTCAGACATTTGGGGGAAAAAAGGTCTTGTTTTCAGTCACCTCTAACCCTTCATAAAACAAAGATCCAAACTGAAAGCTTTTGAGCTTTACAGAGACTTTGTGGAAAAGGGGAAGAATATAGGAGAACACATGACGAAGAGAAGGTACAGTTGGATTAGGAGGAAAGAATTCAAGGTAAGAAATAAGAGGGAGAGGAAGAAGAATGACAGAGAGACCCAGTTCTTTCCAGTAGCAACAAATTAATGTAGAAATAAGCTTCCAGGCATCTTTAATAGTATTAATTTTGTATAACAGTGCTGCATATTTTATTATTGAAGACTTGGAGCTTTTGTCACTTATTCAAGTGTGGACCTGTAGAAGTACTATGGCAATATACGTATTACACATGTGTCACTATCATAAAACGTATGTGTGGTGTGTATTAACGTGTGTGTGTGTGTATATATATATATATACAGTCTCAAGTTAAAACTGTGTGCCCTAAATCATGGATGCATTTTTTTTTTAATACAACTATTTTGTCCAGTCTTATTTCAGTGCTTTCTCTTAGCTTTTCAAGCCTTTTACAATCATTCTCACTTCTTTGCGTGAGATCCTAAGCGGTAGATCAGTGCAGAAAACCAGTGTTCCCTTTCAGGAGGATGTAGTTTCATGAAAAACATACTTCCATCTTGAATTGATGCTAAGCAATATGTTTTCTCACATAGCGCACAAACCCACCGGCTATGTGAGTGTTCTGGCTGTTCACTTAAAGTGACCTTCTCTGCAGTTTTACTGCTAACAGGAGCAGTAGGTGATTTTTTGGCTACTCAAATACCCTTAGGCATTCAAGTCTTCAGTGCTCCTGCTGGTGAGACAGATCCAAGGGGCCTTTCTGCTGAGGATCTCTTCTTCAGCTGGGAGGAACACCCTTTGTGGCACCCAAGTTCTTTAAGAGGCACTTGGGTACAGCAAGCCAGCACTTTCTGGTGAAATTTTCTTGATGCATCCAAGGGAGAAAGTAGCTTTAGTTGCTAATAGTGTAGCTCCTTTATCTGGCAGTGAGCATCTGAGGAGATCCAGGGAAAAGATTAAATACTTCTGCTGAGCTTACCAGCATGATCCGTGAAGAGTGGCCATATTTTTTGCACCAAGCAGTATTGGAAAGAGGTGGAAAACAAGAAGTAGTCAGAGAATTATAAAACTCTGGCCCAAATCTTCTTCAAATTTGCACAGTCCTAGTGCATGCTCTGATTCATTAGTTCTCAAATTGCACTCAGAATACCTTGCATTTCCAAGACAATAAAAGTCTAAATAATTCTGTTTCATATGACTGCACTGTTCATCTGTGAAAAAACTTGAAGGTTGGCAGTAATGCGCTAGGTCAAAGGCTTTAGGAGACCATTGTACTAATTTAGGTCTAATTTATGGATGACCCTTAGCCTCCAATCATTTTTTATTCTCCCATGTCTTAAGGAAAAAAAAATCAATTACATCTACTGCTTGCAAGCATTTCTCTTCAGATTTATCTGATATCTGATATAGATCCCTACATTTCTTCTTGATTACTGGCAAACAGTAGTTCTGTTAACTGAGAAATGTTGTGATTCCATGTTGCAGGATATGATACAATAATACCTCATTGTTCATGAGGAAAGGATCTTGTCAGGGTCTCGTGAAACATGTAATTAGCAAACATGCGTGGGTCATTAATATGCATACAGGCCACGCCCATTGCTCCACCCCCCCGCCATTCCAAAGCAAAGAGAAGCATTTTCCGCTCCTCTCCATGGGCTCTCACAGCACAGGAGAGCAAAGGGAAGCATGTCTGAGCCCTCTCTGCCTGGGGAGACCCCTGGAGAATCCCTAGGCTTCTCATCGCCCAAACTGCCACTTCTGTAGCTGCTTCTGCAGCTGCTTCTGCAGTTGCTGCCGGACCACATGGTTGCACTGCCACTGTGGTGGGGAAGGGGTGTCCCTGCACTCAGGTCGGCACTCGTGGGGCCTGGGAAACCTTAACTTTGCAACACTGTGACACCTGGGGCCCCTTACACTGGGGAGTGCTTTCAGAGTTTCTTTCCCTTTAACTGCAGTGGTTGCAATACGTATATCTGCCAGTCTCGAGTGCAGGAGAGGCAGCGCTGCCTGTATGACCCAGCAGAACAGCACTCCCCTATGTTGCAGCGGCTCACCGTGTCACTGCCCCACCGTCGCCCCTGGCCAGGCCCCTCTGGCAGCACAAACCTCGCACTGCTGCTCCCCCCACCTCGTCCCCGGTGCCCATGCCCCTACCATCTTGGCCGTCTGGGACTGCCAGGCGCGGCCCCGCGTGGCGCAGGCCGGCAGCAACTGCGGTGGCAGGGTGGGCATGTCCCGCCACTGCACAATCCCAGCACACAGCACTTGCCCCACCGTCGCCACTTTCCTGGCATGCTTCTCTTCCCTGTCTGTAGCCATGGAAACAGTTACACAGGAACGGGACAGGGACCAGGGCACAGCGCTGCGGATCTATAAACACCATGCTGAGGGAGAGGCCCCGCACGCCCTCCCTGCAGGGCCAGGCCAGTCTCACCCCACAGGGAGTGCCAATGCCACCCCTCGGCCCTCACTGCGCATGCGTCGGCCAGGAAGCTCCGTAAATCACTGAGGCTGGTCTGCAAGAAAAAATTCTCATGAATCATCAAGGTCACAATGGAGGAGTCACAATGTAACGAGATATTACTGTACATCTAAATACTTAATTCAAGCTCTACATCTTTATCTAAATTTGCTTTGCACTAAAAAGTAAACTGAAATTTATCTCTGAAGAAAATTATTAGCTATGTTAGGAAACCCTTCTTGCCTCATAAAGGCCTACCACACTTGATGTCTACTGATCTTTAAAACTACAGTGAACCCCTCTTACTTGTGGGCTGTTGAGTCTGGTCTGCCTCGCACGAATAGTGAAATCCGCAAAGATAGCGAACCCACTACGTAGTCGAGTACGCCATGCCCATAGCCACACCCCCTCCCTATATAAGGTCTGGAGGATGGTCCTGAGAGCGGGGCTTGTCTCAGTTGTCTGGCTGTGTTACGCCAAGGCGGGCGAGCGCTGGAGTGAGGGGCAGGCGCCGGGCGGCAATTGCTGAGCGCTGAGCCGCGGGGCTGAGCGGCGAGTTGTGGGGCAAGCCCTGAGCCCCAAGCTGCAGGGCCAAGCCCGGAGCTGTGGGACGAGCCCCAAGCCTCAGGGCCAAGCCCAGAGCCACGGGGCGAGCCCAAAGCCGTGGGGCCGGCGGCGAGAGACAGCCAAGCGACGGGCACGGCCCCTGGCACACAATGGCACACACACAATGGCAGACCCGTCAACCCATCTTGTAGCCTGGCGGGGGACAATTCCAGCCATGCAAAAACACACATTTACACTAAACACATCTCGGGCGCGCCGTGCCGGCTCCTGGCTGGGACCAATGTATATATTCGTGAGCAGATGGAGCCCACTGTGCTCGTCCTGCGAGCGGCAGGGAGGGAGGATGGGGTGGGGGGGTGCAGCTGTGCTCACAGCGTGAGCGGTGGGACTGGGGGCCAAGCCGACTGGGGTCCCGGTACGTTCTGAGCATGCGCCGAGGTCGCACAGCTCGTGGAAAAATCACCTGCAAATACTGAAGCTCGCAAATAGCAGATCACGAATATGCGGGGGCTCACTGTATTTTCAGATTCAGAGGCAACACAAGAGGGAATAATTTTTGCATAAAGCAGAGTTTCACAGAATCAAAGAATATTCTGAGTTGGAAGGGACCCACAAGGAGTGCAACTCTTAAACGGCACCACTGCCTCCCTGGCAGGAATTGAACCAGTTCTGCCATACAACTTTGTGTATTTTAGTCGGAGGTTATAGCTATCCCATAAAAAACTAGGCCCTTTACAACTAAATTATATCTGTGTAGCTGTGTTTTACTGGTTAAAACCATTCCTTTCAAGAAATACGGCAGTGATTAGTAGGAAGGGGTACAATGGCAGCCATGAAGAACACTTCCTGCTAGCACAGGCTCAGATTCTGCTTTGCTCCCTCTTCTGTTTATTGCAAACATGATCAACCCCTCATAGTGTAAACTACTGAGAAAGAGAAGTGATAGGGAAATATACTGAGCTGTGTTTAAGTCATGCTGAAAGTCAATACAACTTTATGCTTCTCAATCAATAAATCTGGGCTCAGTGTCATCCTGGAAGATACTAAGTGCTCTGAAGGACTAACACAATGAAAAAGCTTATGGAGTAATCTAAGTGGACAAGGCTATCTTGTCTGGTTAATTTTCTTGCAGCATCATTTTAAATATACTTATTAATACAGTAATAGCTAGAAATTTATGGTTAAATGTGCTGAGGGATTCCAGAACTTACAAAAATTACTGAAGTCATCTAGAACCTGCCTTCAGCAGATACTTTTAAGTCTTTTTTGAGCCTGCAGGGGAGTAGCAAATGGTCCACTGATGTGCAGATTGATAGTAGTCACAGGGCAGATTTCTTTTTGTTCATAGAATTTGAAGGCTCAATATAGAATAGTAAATTGAACTGTACCAGAAAATTGCCTGTAATTGTACCCAGGCCCTGGAAGATGATTCATCTGTATTGTTGAAGTTTTAGAATGATCCCTCACAAAATTTTGCCTTCAACTAACTAGAACTCTCCCAAATAATTTGCAGAAATAGTTTGGGAGTCTGTATAGGGTAAAGGCATGTTCTCAGTACCCAATTTCTATGTGGCTAGACTTCTTTGAGGGGTAGGAGAATTGGAACTATTGACTTGAACTAGCAAATTATGCTTTGGCTCTGTGCCACAGCTCCTTTTTTATGCATCAGAGATGTAAATAGGATTGAGCTGGCAAGAACTGAACAGCCTTAATAACTATGGAAAGTATCTGTGAATGCTCACCAACATGTCTGTTTTCTTTGAGTTACTAATATGCAGTCAATACTAAAAGAGAGGAATCCATAATCAGTCGTATCAGGGTTTTGTTATCCTTGGGGACTTACAAGATATTTACATTATGAAGAGAAATCAATGATGAAGAGACACGTTGTTTGAGTGGTAAATTCTGCAAATATATAAAAGTTAAAGGCATTTACTAACTAAAGGTTCTGTTTGCCTGAAAATAATAATAACCCAACATGAGGAAAACAATCTTAGTTCATAGTATTACACATCTCTTCAGTTACTTCTATAGTAAAAGACGACTTTTCTTCATTTTTGTTTTGTTTCTTGTTGCTTTCTCTTATAATCTTTCATATAGGGATGTATGGACACTTGGCCAATGTGCCTTAATTAGGGATTTAAAACAAAGGTACATGAGCACCACTGAGAAGCATGAACTACAGGAGGTCCTGTTCCCTCTTCTCCTCAGAATGTAGTGGTGGAACAGGACAGTTATCATCTCTTAGATTTGAAGTTCTGGTATTTCATTAAAATATTTTGGGATTTTACCATTTTCACATTTTTATTATAGTAGTTTTAGTTTGGCTTAGTTGTGATATTTTTGCTGAGAAGAACGTAATAAATTCATATATCACTAAACTTGCTCATAAAAATAACAAGTTTCAGATATAAAAATTCCCAGAAAGACTATTTAAGTTATTTATGCGTCCCCTAAAGCCAGTTATTGTTTGTTATTTCTTTTCTTTATTATTGTTTTTTCCTCTTATTTTTTTTATTTTAAAGTCTTGCCACAAGGAAACGGGAATATATTTAAAAGAACAGGCAAGTTTTATCCTACAATAGCTTCCTAAATCAGGAGGAAAAAAATATTACTCCAGTAAAGCTTGTTTCTGTGGCTATTGAGGCCCACCTCTCCACATGCATTGATCTCTCTAGGCTACTTCTGTAGCCAACAGGAAGAAGAATAATCTGCCTTTTATAACTTAAGAGTCTCAGCTGCAGAACTTAAACCCTAGTGGATCCTTAGATTTTGGTGTGTTGTTTCCTCAGAAGCTTTAGTTTTCTTTCTGTGTTTCTGCATTGCATATGTTGACTGTTTCATATAGCCTTGCTTTTATAAATAAAAGGTATCTGTAGCATCAGAGAAGCATGTTGAGAAGACTGACTTCAGCATTTTTTATTGTCTTTTGCCACACTTTTTAAACAATGAGCATGAAAAGTTATAAACCTATGGATGTACACGCACACACGCATACACGCCCCCCAAATAACGCACAAACCAAAAAACAAATGGGTTTTATTTGGAGTATTTTGTTTGTTTGAATTTGAAATGTGACTAATCAGTGTATGAAGGAATTCTTAATCCTATCTGTGCTCTTAGGAAAGTAGATGAGGTCAGTGCGTCTGCCTGCGCTTCCTTCCACTTCCTTGTAAAACCCGAAGTGCATAACAGGGTATCCAGTTTACTTAATTGTCTCTTGGAAATTCTCCAGCAGTGTGGGTGTTTTGTCATGTCCCTAGGAGATCCCATTTC
This sequence comes from Pitta sordida, assembly GCA_013390025.1. NCBI lineage: Eukaryota > Metazoa > Chordata > Aves > Passeriformes > Pittidae > Pitta > Pitta sordida. Next base: position 33,249 of record WEKX01013721.1, on the reverse strand, counting down.
TGTACACTGTTTCTTCCTGGTATCTCCTCTTCCCTATGGCGTGGGGTTTTTTCATTATAGTGAAGAAATATTTATTAATCTCAACAACAACCAGTAGGCAAAAAGTTGTTTGCTTTACTGTAAAGGAAAGAGCATTGTTTGAGAGCACCCTACTAGATGAAGCGAGCCTTCTTCCTAAAGGGATCAACCTCAGCAATTGTCAGAAAAAGTAAAGACTCTTTAAATCTTTCATTGTGGAGCTGATTTAACGACTTTCTTTTGTCCAAGAGCTCTACAAAGCTGTTACATAAAGAAACTGTAGTGACTTTCCTTGCAGCTGTGTATTTTTCCTCCTGTAAGAGGCAGAAATAACATTAAGGACTCCATGACAAAAGGAAAAAAGGGAAAAAAACCAAACTCAGATGCTTCTGTGTTGCTAAGCAACTTAAAGAAAGATGAAAGAAACCACAGAGCTCGATTTAGGTCTTGTAAAATTCAAGCAGTAAATATCCACTGCTTTGATCTTATTTAACCATGATGATGCCTTATCATCCTCTTTCACTGAAAAGAAAAATTTCTGGGGACAAATAAAAGAGGTACTTATGATAGTCCTTGAAAGGCTAGAGATTTAGGAAGGCAGCCTGTCAGTAAATAGTTGCTAAAAAACTCAGTTATAATCACACTATCCAGCTCAACTAAGATCAAATCTAACATTGTCTATTATATTTGTCCTTTCCCATCTTCCCTAGACCCACTTCTCCCTTTACATCTGAAGTTATGTAGTACAGTCATGATCACTGCCATTGTGAAACATGGTGACATTCCTGTGTGTCACATTGATCTCTGTTCTCGGCCACCTAGAGATGGATGGCAGTTTCAAATGCACATGCATTTGTAATTCTCACTCTGGTCCATTGAAAAATAAGTAGAAAAGTGTGGAGGTCACTGTCTCCATTACAGTGAACAAGGCACAAGTAATGTTAGCAGACAATTTATATTCTGTCTAGGCAATCGCAGGCAAAATCAATTCTGGTTTGTGGAAGTCTATACACTGCAGCAGGTGTGCCTCTGATAGTTCATTTGAGCTAGTCAACGATCACTTTAAAGAAAAAAAAAACCTTAAAAGGGACTATGGAGAAAGGTAAAGCCTTAAATATTGCATGAAATGAGTAGCTTGGGTAACAGCTGCTTCTTTTATTCGACATAATTTAAAAAAAAAAAAAAAGAAAAAGAGGCAAGTTCTGAATAAAAGATACCATGTCCTGAAATTGTTATGAAATTGCACAATATACACGATATATTTCACCTACATTGAAGACAAATAACCCATGAACTTCTTAGATATGAGCTTGCATAATCCTACATTAACAGAGTTATCTCAGCCAAAAAGATGTATTTTTTTCCAGTGAAAAGTAAAAAATAAGACAAATATGAATAAGAGAATAAGTCAAGTACTCTACTGAGATGAAAAATTTATTTATGACAGGTGATACAAAACCCTCTCATACATCTGTATAGCTAGATGATATGGCTGATAAGTATATCCTGGAAAAAATGTAGCAATCATTGAACTCCTTAAAAATGGAAATAATTTATTTAAATTGCATACTTGGAATATAATACTAGATTCCAAAAATCCTGTCTGTCCAATCAGGCTTCAGAGTCCAGATAAATTACTTGCAAAAGTTTTTGCAACTATGTTCTGTTCTTACCAAGGAATTGCCTACTCTGTGCTTTCTTGATGTTTAGGATAATGTTGCAAACAAACAATATAAGGAATAAAATGTATTTTCAAAAACTTAATTTACAGGATTAGTAAATAGCCTAAGGTATGCATTAGTGAATTACCTTTACATGCATTAAAAATACACATATAGTTTTTAATATCAAAATTCTCCTAGATTATTTTCTCACTGTTGAAGCTTTTGCATAGAAATTATTCTACTAGGCACACCAATTGTATTTGTGATATACAGTGCTACAAAGCCAAAGTGAGTATTATTGGATGTCCTACATCTCCATCTAAGAGTGAATTTAGATGCAAATACTACACAGATATTTGCATTGTAAGTTAATTTTTTTTTCAGATCTGGAACCCTTTTTGTTTGTTTCTTTGGGGGTTTGGGGTTTTTGGGGGGGTAAGAGATAATCATGGAATAGGATTTCAGCAAAGCAGTAGAAACTACTCCTTGAAAGGCTGTTTCATTAACTGAAAAAATCAAAAAAAGAGTAATTGTGAAATGCTAGTTGGATGTTTTGGAGACTTCAGTGACCATCAATTTTTTCAACAAACAACAAGATAAATTCTTACAAGGAACATCTTAAATGAGTGTGCTGTAAAAATTATGTACCAAAAAAGTGTACTTGCCTAGTATTTTTAAAAGTACAAAATAATTACTCTGTTTTATGTGGTAAAATACCCACTGCTGCTATGAATGATAGGAGAAAAAAGGAGATGCAACTTCTGCTCAGTTTAGGACCTTGTTGTAAAGCAAAATTTATTGGCACATTGACTTTATTGTATTTAGGGGTTCAGTGTCAGTTGATATCATTTGAATACACACTAATTATTTCAATCAGTTGCAGGCATTCCTTACTTAAGAATTGGAAACTTCAAATAGAGTTTTGAAAATAAATTCCTTTTCTTTTTTGTAAGATACGAAAATTTTGAAAGTTTAGTGTTTTGTCTCTTTTTCCCCCCACAAAAATAATTGAAAGATAAATGAAAAAAATACTGGAATTCTTTGCAGCAGGAATACTGTCCCTGGAAGAAGTACATCTGCCTTTTGTGGCTGCAGATAGGAAGTCTTTGGCAGATGGGCTTCAATGTGGCCATAAAAAACAGAAACACATTCTGGAGTGGTAGCTTTAAGAACAGGGGCTGCAAAGGAACCGGTTTGGTGCAACCAAAGAGGAGAGCTTTCATTAAAAAGTTTCATCATTGCCTAGTTGCCTTGTGTCAAAAGCCATCTGACAAATGGGTCGCCCATGAAATCCAGCCTTTCAGAATTCCAGAAGAATCTTGTGCAAACTCTAAATGGAGAACAATTTGACATACTTGAATTAGTAAATAAAAAAGGGCACGGGGGAGAGGGGTGGGAGGAATAATAATATTTGTTCTTCAACAACTTGTGTTTGAGTGGCTCTTCCTTTTTATCCATGTATGCTGCTTTTTTTTAAACTTTTGCCGTTTTTCTGATGCTGGCATCTATGCTAGAGCTGCATTAAAATTGTGACTTTATACTGGCCCATCAAACCCTACAATGGTGTTAGATCACTTGAAATGTGTTGTAAGGTTAGGGCAATCCAGTTGGGTTGCAAAACAGAATCTTTATTCCTCCATCATTCTGTTGCTATTATTCTGCTAAGGGGAGGGTTTATCAATAAGAAACTGCTTTGACCTTATAATACTTCTGCTAAATGAGTTTTGGTATTTTGTTTTCTGACAAATGAGGAAAGAAAAGAGTTTTGGACTTAAAGATATTATGGTACCCACTGAAAGTATCTTATATGAATGGTAGGCTTTCCAGCATGCCAGGTGCTTTTAAAATATGTAATTTAAATTGTATTGTGGTAAAGTTAATTTTGTGGAGCTATGTTCAGTGGAACCTAAAAATGTCCAGTAATTTCAGTAGACCATGAATTAGATCCACAGAATATGAGAAGGATGAGCTGGATTATGTCATACCTCACATCAGCTTGGAAAAATATAGTATTTTGTGTCTTCTCAGTGGATGGAGGCTGGTCTTGTTGGTCATCTTGGTCAAAGTGCTCAGCAACTTGCGGAGGAGGGCATTACATGAGAACCCGATCCTGCACAAACCCAGCACCAGCATATGGAGGAGATATCTGCCTTGGACTGCACACTGAAGAAGCACTCTGCAACACACAGCCCTGTCCAGGTAAAGCAAATCATCCCATGCACCTTTGTTGTTTATGTGCCGCTGAATAAGGCATTCACAAGCAATTTAATGTCCTTGATCTATTATTTAGAAGTAAGTAATTTGTTTCCCTTATTAAATGCACAGTCAGCTCTTATATGCTACAATGCTACAGTAAATCAAGTACTAGCAGGATATAGTGTACAGGACACCATCTTCTACCTATTTCTTTAAAAATTGAAATTTAAGTTATGAGGTATTGATCTGGATTAACTAAAACATTGTGTAATATTTGAAGTGAGTCATGTAAACAGTTTGTGAGACTTTTAATAAAAATATCACACAGAAGAGCTTTTGTTATAATACTAAACATTCACTACAAGCAAATTGATGGGGTTAATATTCAACCAGTGTTATCTCAAGGTCCTTTAAGTAGACAATATTTGCCCCGTTTTCATATAAAATACAAAACAAACCTTAATATGCCTTGTAAAATACCTTCTCCAACTTTGGATTTTAAGAATCGAAGATTTCATTTTTTGTAATTATTATATTGTACTTAATAGACAAAATGTCTCTAGGTATAATATCATGGATCATGCCTTTTTCTGTAACTTGGTCTCTGCCTTTTGTCCCATATTAAGGGAGACTCATTTTTTTCATGAAATTTAAGGGAGAAATTTGGATTAAAACTACATAGACTTTCGTTTATCACTGACTAGTGGACTACAGGCAACAGCAAAAGGAAAGAAGCAGCTGTGGTGCCACACTTCTGGCTTCACTTAGAACTCCTAGACTTCATAGCAAAAGTTTTCTGCTTGTGTGATGAGGCTGTGAATGCAAAGGCAGAAGCCCCATGAGTTTGAATTTATGGATCCTATTACTTGTGATGAACTACAATTTAAGTTAATTTCCTTTTCTAGGCACTGCATGTCTTCCAGGAGAATAAAAGTGCCCACTTTTTCAAAATTAAAGCATATGCAACACTCTATTGTGTTTTTTTAAAAACACCTCAAATACAGAAATCAGTTGATAATTTGATTTTTGAGACAAATAGTGTACATTTGTATTTAGAAGTTACATAGCTGCCTTGAGATCCTTAAGGCATCTTTAAAAGGTCAGAACTTGTATTCATTGTGCTAGTGTTGTAGCTATTTCTTTTGCTGTGCATTTATTTTCTATGACTATTTTCCTATCAATGACAGTTGGAAAGCATTTATAAATAATGTCTTCATCTTGACCTCCGTGTTACTCAAATTTTAGAGTGGATGCAGAATAGAGGAGGAGGTTAGTTTCATTGTCGTTCAAGAAATTGGAAACCCTTACAAAACAATAAAAGTTCAGAGGCTTAAAATTTATTTCTCACATTCTGTAAGATTTATTATTATTTCAGTCTTGGTGAAAATCTGACATAGTTTTCTGAAACATCACATCATCAGCAAGCTGTGAGAACGACCTTTGCCTCGTATTTACAATATAGATTTCAAAACTACTTTTTACTGCTCTTATTTCGCACTGGTTTGGCTCAAAAATGGCTGCTGTGCTACAAGTTTGGAAAGACCCCCTAATCCTGCAGAGCCATTTTCTTGTGGTGAGGACCAGATGAGGAGTGGTTCTTACTTGAGCAGGTCTGAAAGTACCATTGGTGGTGTTCACTCCTTGAGTGACATGTTTAATATAGGAAGGGAATAGTAATGACACTTGGAATCTAAGAACAACCAAACAACATAGATATGCAAAAATGGAAATTATTTATAATGTTTCTTAAGTTGTGAAAGGAGCAAAGATTTTTTGGCATTTGAAATAGCACTTCCTTCCCCACCCCACCCCACCCCACCCCAAACAAAACTAGCAGAAAAATAAACTGTCTGGAATTCTGATACAAAGGATTTCTTGAGCATATAGAAGTTTAATGGCAAATCCAACTGAAAGTATTCAAGTATGTGCCTAGAAGAAAGTAACAGACTCATGTCTGCAAAATACATCGTTTTTTCTTGTCTTTCGTTTCAAAAGATCCATCATCAGCAAGTTTGCAGATGATACTAAGCTGGGGGCAGATGTTGAACAGCCGGAGGGTAGGAAGGCCCTCCAGAGGGACCTCGACAGGCTGGAGAGGTGGGCAGGCTCCAACAGTATGAGGTTTAACAAGACTAAGTGCCGGGTTCTTCACTTTGGCCACAACAACCCTATGCACCGCTATCGGCTGGGGGAGGAGTGGCTCGAGACTAGTGAAGTGGAGAGAGACTTGGGTGTA
>WEKX01013721.1:601-27035 GCA_013390025.1 Pitta sordida | reverse complement strand
AGATGGTGAGTTGGACTAGATGATCCTTGTGGGTCCCTTCCAACTCATAATATTCTGTGATTCTGTGCTTCTGTGAAAAGCTCTGTCATTGATTTTTGTGGTTTTTCTTTTAATTTAACCGAATTCAGTCTTATTGATATGAACGGAAGCACTGCAGTATTGGTCAGTATTGTTTTATAGGCTGCTTATCAGTAAGTGTAATTAGCTATACTGTACTGAATAAAACTGTGTATTATAGCCAAAGTATTTACTACTGCTGTAAGAGAGGAAAATACATTCTGTCCTTGGATTGTTAACTCACACATGCAAATAATGGATAAAGCAGATGAGTATTTAGAAATGATGAAGGAGCTCTACATGAAGGAAATTTATAATCTTACATTGATTAATCTGATCTTTCTGAGGTGCTCCTTTCACCAAGGGATCTCTTAGGAATTGCTTGTACTTCACCTGGCTTCAAGGGGAAGCCAAAACCCTGTAGGAAGAAGATGTGACATGTCATGAGTAAGCCTTTCCATGTTAGAGGTGAAAAGCAGTTCCAGGTTAAACACCTCTCCAGCCTACCCTCTCTTTTACATTATCATGGTTTTTACAAAGAACTGAGGAGTGAGTTGAGAAGAGTCTGCCTGAGGTGCAGGAGAACCGCAGATACTGTGAAGATAAAGAAATCAAAGGGATGAGGCAGGATAACTGAGAAAATAGAAGTGCACCCAAAAGCTATGGGTTCAGTGTTCCTGTGGTGGCAGAGAAAGAAGCTCCACGAAGGGCAAGTCTGACAATTTGAAATCCTACATCTGTCAGGTTTTGGTGCCTTCTTTGTGGCTTTCTGAGCTCCCAACAATGGCACTCCTCAAAGCGCAGCTTTTGTACAAGGATCCACCACTGCAGGAATGACCATCCCTTTCATACTTGCAGTGATGTTCCCTCTCTCCTGTGCTGTGATTTTGTGTGCCACATGGAGCTGATCAGCCTGGAACCAAACCCACTGACTACCTGTGCTGTAGTGTCTGGACTGCACCGTGGAACTGGCAGTAGGAGGGAAATGCCTGGTGTTGTGTATGTGTGAAGGTCTCAAAGCACATTGTATCTTTTATGGGTCCCCTGAAGGGCAGGCCGAAGCAGTAACCTTTCTCAGTTACCTATATGTGACCTAGCATGTTTGATCTGTACTCTGAAGTTTCTATTTTATCCTGAGACGTAGTTCCTGCAACAAAGAACCTGGAAGGCGAAAAACACCTTGGACAAGATAGGGCTGCAAAGTGTACCTACCAACAAGATGTATTTAGGATGCTAACAAGTATTTTGGCACCTACTGCCTATATCCCAGTTATACCAGGACTGGATAGGAGTCTTGGCTGTGGTTTAAGTATTCTCTCTGTCACCAATGTGTACTGGTCCAACATTTGTAAGGAACAACTTTTCTTTAAACTTGAATGAGCAGGGCTGTATTGTTACTAATTTTTTACGGTAAGGATCCATATACATAGTATACTTAGATCCAGCAGCTGGCACCGGAGGTGAGAACAGCAGGTCCTGGACGTGCCACATTATGTAAGAAGATAGAAGCCTGTCCTTTTACTTGACTCCCGCCTCAGCTCTCCTACTCAGAATCACAGAATATTCTGAGTTGGAATGGACTCACAAGGATATTGAATATTCATGACTGCCTAATTGAATATTCATGCGTGGCAGGTCACACATGTGCAGTTGCAAAAAGGGGCCTCCTTCATCGCTGAAAAATTGTGCCACTAAGATGTGAAGCTGCAATATGGGGGGCACAAAGTGCAAGAGGGCCAAATGTGTATACATTTTGGTGCTTGTCAGGTACATAAACAAGGACACTGTCCTTGTCCACCCTAATGACCTGGACTAGAATTAATTCTACAGCAATCACTCTTTCAGGTACTACTCACTACCATGCACAAAGACCATAGCAGTAGCTGAAACCATAATACATCTGCAGCGAACTCACTGTCACACTATGTTTCAGAGACTTTTGCCAAAGCTGAACTGCCTTTATTTTACCAGAATGAAGAAACTGTCTTCCGATGGGTAGTTGGTGGTAGCTGAGAGATGAAGTCTTCCGTCATAACTCAGAAATACAATCTCTCACTCAGTGTACTAGAAGCCTTTAATCACGGCATCTCCATGTGTGTCCCTCTCTGCCTGTTTCAGACAGCTGGTCCGAGTGGTCTAAGTGGTCGAACTGCGACTCATCTGGCTTCCAGATCCGCACTCGTCAGTGCATCATTTTGTTTCCTGTGGGCAGCCAGTGCACAGGCAACAGTACAGAGAGCCGAGCCTGCACTTTGGATTCCAACTTTATACCAGGTGAGATCGGCCAGCTCCTTGAAGGATTAGTGAAATCTTTCAAGGTTTCAGGAGCAAGGCATAGCACTGCTCCACACTGCACTGTGCATAGCTGGAGCAGAACTTGCCTTTTGTCAGTCAAAACATATTGATCTACTATGCAGAGTTGGTATTGTTAGATCTGGTGCCTACAGGAAAATCTGCCCCATGGTACTAAGTGCTGTGGAGCTGTCCTTATGGTCAACACCTGGGACTTTGAATAATCACTGTTACAGCATTCTGCAGGTCCCTCCCATCATAGTTGGTAGCAGGGGATGACTATAGACAGCAAGTAGAAATATTTTGCTTTTTATTTCAATTTAAGTGGTTTTGACACTCTTGGGTTATTACAGAAACATTCATCTAGGTTTTGTGGTTTGTATATGCAAAATGGGTGCTGTGGTAGTTAATCTGGAAATCATTTCAGAGTCCCTTAAGTTAATCACTGCATAAAAACTTATTAACTTTGCTGCAGTCCTTATCTCCCTTATGATTGCTAAGTACCTGATGGATAGTCATGTTATGTATTATTCTATGGCATTTGTCAAAACTCATGACTATACTTTCGGTTTTAAACACAGCAATCATTGAAATCCACACAACAGTATGGGTGGTCACAAGGCACTGATGTTAGCAGTCATCCTTCTCCCTGTGTAAATTTAAAAAGCTAGTTGTCTTTTCACAGAGAAATCTACATCTTAGTGTATCATTTGAAATGTAATTGTGTTAACTCAGTGGAGAAACTTTTTTTGTGTATGACTATTTGGTAAACCATAGTGCAATATAACAAAGATGTCAACAAATTTAAATGATGTTTTTTAGAAGTGGTGCATAACGCTTTGACTCCCAAATATTATTTTCCTCTAAAACCAATGTGAAAATATCAACAAAAACTCACATATTTTATTTTCCACTTTCCTAAGGCTTTTCACAGGATCACAGAATATTCTGAGTTGGAAGGGACCCACAAGGATCATCAAGTCCAGCTCCTAAATGAATGCCCATGCAGGGATTGAACCCATAACCTTGGTGCCATGAGCACCATGATTTATCCATCTGAACTAATCTCAGGGTCATGTCATCTTTTTTTTTTTTTTTAACCTAGTTCCCCATCCCGTCATCTCATTATCTAGACAATGTCAATGAGTTCCTCGTCCAGTCTTTTCTTAAACACCTTCACAGATGGTGACTCCACCACCTCCCTGGGCAGACAANGGGCATCTCTCCTCACAAGTACTAAGGGATGGGACAAGAAGAAACAGCCTGAAGTTGCATCAGCGGAGGTTTAGATTGGATGTTTGGAAAAATTTATTCACAGAAGGTGTTGTCAAGCACTACAACAGACTGCTCAGGAAAGTTGTGGAGTCACCATCCATGGAAGTATTTGAAAACCATGTAGATGTCTCTTTTAGGGACATGGTTTAATGGTGGACTTGGCAGTGTTTATTAACGATTGGACTCAATGATCCTGAAGGTCTTTTTAGTTGTAATACAGTCAGATCTCCTATACCATGGTTCCGCGGGTCTGGANCATGGTTCCACGGGTCTGGATCCCCCTCTGCGAAGCTCTGCATCTGTGTTGATTGGCAGCTCATTAATATGCAAATTAGCCCTGCACAGTCATACAGCCCCCCTGCGCTCCGGCACTATTTCGGCACTGCTCTGCTGTATATTGGTGTTTGTGTTGGTGTTTCCCAGCGCCCACGGCCACCCTATGCCGGGAAAAGCCCCTTTTCTTCTCAGATGGGGACATGGGTGCGGGGAGCCACGCGCACCACTGTCCCAGTGTCCCTCTGAGAGGGTAGACCTGGTCTCTCCATACTCAGGGTGGAAGTGGTGTCTGGTTTCAGACACCACNTCGGGGTGGAGGTGGTTTCTGGTTTCAGACACCACGTCTACCCTGAGAAAGTCTTGGACACCACGTCTAACCTTGAGCAGAGCAGGGGAGGGGGGAGGGGCGGCTCACATTTAAGCGGAGCTGAACCAGGCAGAGCTGCTGGGGGAGCAGTGTGCGCCCAGCTTGGCTCTGCCTGAGCCAAACCACTGCGGCTGCCTCAGGGTGGGTGCGGCACAACACGGGGGTTGATTTGCATATCTNATGGTTTAATGGTGGACTTGGCAGTGCTTATTAACGATTGGACTCAATGATCCTGAAGGTCTTTTTAGTTGTAATACAGTCAGATCTCCTATACCATGGTTCCACGGGTCTGGATCCCCCTCTGCGAAGCTCTGCATCTGTGTTGATTGGCAGCTCATTAATATGCAAATTAGCCCTGCACAGTCATACAGCCCCCCTGCGCTCCGGCACTATTTCGGCACTGCTCTGCTGTATATTGGTGTTTGTGTTGGTGTTTCCCAGCGCCCACGGCCACCCTATGCCGGGAAAAGCCCCTTTTCTTCTCAGATGGGGACATGGGTGCGGGGAGCCACGCGCACCACTGTCCCAGTGTCCCTCTGAGAGGGTAGACCTGGTCTCTCCATACTCAGGGTGGAAGTGGTGTCTGGTTTCAGACACCACGTCTACCCTGAGAAAGTCTTGGACACCACGTCTAACCTTGAGCAGAGCAGGGGAGGGGGGAGGGGCGGCTCACATTTAAGCGGAGCTGAACCAGGCAGAGCTGCTGGGGGAGCAGTGTGCGCCCAGCTTGGCTCTGCCTGAGCCAAACCACTGCGGCTGCCTCAGAGTGGGTGCGGCACAGCATGGGGGTTGATTTGCATATCCATGAGTGCTTAATTTGAATATTCATGTGTGCCAGGTCCCGCATGCGCAGTTGCGAAATGGGCCTCCTTAATCGCTGAAAAATCATGCCGCTAAGATGTGAAGCCACAATATGGGATCACGGAGTGCAAGAGGGCCTACTGTAGTACTCTTTAATATTTTTTCTCCTTAGCCTAAGATGTTTATTTATTTTTCTAGAAATATCTGTGGCACGATCCAGCAACATAGAAGAGAAACGATGTGGCGGTAAGCTTTTCAGCTTGATATGTGTATTAAATGCTAAAATATTGATTCCTCATTTTTGCTTTTATTTCACCTTTTCTACTTCTTTAATATTATTCTACCTTCTAAATGCTACATTCTCATTATTTACAGTTGTACAGAAAAATGTAGTTACTATAGGATTTCTCATTAGATATCTATCTGCCATTGGTGACATTTGAGATAACAGCATGCATTACTGGATATTTGTGTTTTCTTCTTTTTCAGTATGACAGTCACCCTTGTTTCAAAAAGAAATGCCTATAATCATCTAGTTATCAGTAGGTCAAATTTTTTAAAGTTGCTCCACCTTTTTCAAGACAATAAGTTCACTAACTTCTTTGGGACTCCAAATAAGCATCAGAAAACCGGGCTGCTAATCCATTTAATAGCTCAGACTCTATCTGGGACTCATTTTCAGCTTCACTGCCAAAGATAAAACTAAAAACTAAACAAAAAGTTCCATTCCAGAGAGTCCTGATGCTTGCAAAATAAATCTTGAAAGGAAAAATTTTAAACCCCCCTGAACATAAAGATGAAGAAGAAAAAGGAAACTGATCTTTTGTTTGTTCGTTTGTTGGTGTTTGAGCTATCACGCTTAGTCTGTGTTGTCATGGTATAGCTCTGGCTGGGTTTAGTATTTTTCCATGCACAGATAAGCTGCATTTTTAACTAACAAAGGAACATGAAAACACAGAAGTTATGCAGGGGTACTTGTACGTATGGTAACTTCTTACAGGAGCCAGGAAAATTCTTTTACTAATTAGAAGTGGTACTCTGAAAATATTTTGCCAAGTCCTGCAACACTCTCATACATAGGAAACTCTCATACAAGTATAGAAGGATACTTCAGTGATAATTTATATATAACCTAGTCAGCTAAATGTTCATTTGTGTTTCTAAGTACCCAGTAGACACGTAAAGGTCCTACATTAGGCATTTAAAAAAATGGGCCCCCTGTTCTAGCCTATTTTTCTGTATTACAGTGAAAAAGGTCTAGCAGATGGTTTCAAGACTAGTACCAGTATTTCAGTTTAAAATCTTTCCTTTGTGCATTTAGGCAGCCACAAATAAATTTTCAGGAACGTTAAGATGAATTTCCCTTTTACAATCATATTCGCTAATGAGCTGCCTCTCAATTTTAATCTTTGCATAGGAAAAGAGAGTTTCCCATCATCTCAACCCATCTTATCTTTGAATGGTAGAGAAAATAGGAGAGTGCTTGGCTCTGACTTGTTAATTCTGCACTCTCTGGCTGCTATGCTTAAAAGTATATTGAGCTTTAAAGAGTCCATCTATCCCCACTTCCCATTTTCCTTTGAAATGCTACCATTTCTTTCTTACTCTCCCCTTACATAAGGAGAAATTTCTGAGAGCTAGAAAAGGGAATAAATTGGCCAAAATACAGAAATAGTGATACTCAGCAAGAATCAAAGCAGGGAATGGAAAAATGTATGCTGCTGCTTCTGGGACATGCATCCAATAAAGGAGATATGGAAAACATTTTAGGGAAAGCAGAAATGTGATTCAAAGATAACTGGATTTTCTTAGTTCTGCCACAAGTAACCATGAATAAGAGGAAGACACTGTAGTTCACTGAGAAAAAAATAACAACTCAAGACTATATGGGTAGATAATATACAGAATTTATATATAACAAGGCCTTGTTATACAGTCTTGTCTTGATAAACTATTAAAACCTACAAAATGCAATTAATTTATCTTTGATTTGGGTTCTGAGCTTGTTTAAGCATCTTTCAAAGGTCTCAGTCTTAATGCATACAGAGATGTACGGATATTTAAGATTCCTGCAATGATCCATTCAGGGAATAAAATGAATTTACTAATGTAGGCCTAAACCATTGCAATTGTTTCAGGGTAACACATGAAAATTCCCTTATCCTTATTTGGATCAAACGCTTCTCTACATTTTCCCCAAGCTTAACCTTTTATTGTTACTTCCTTAAAATTAAGAATGTCTTATTCTCTCCACTCTGCAGAGTTCAACATGTTTCACATGATTGCAGTGGGATTAAGTAGTTCAATACTTGGTTGCCTTCTTACCCTACTTGTTTACACTTATTGCCAACGATATCAACAACAGTCCCATGATGCAACTGTCATCCATCCGGTGTCACCAGCTCCTCTAAATACCAGCATTACCAACCATATCAACAAACTGGACAAATATGATTCTGTAGAAGCTATCAAGGTGAGAAGTAGATTTGGAGCTACTGTATACTCCTAGGCAACATTTCTGATGTATCAAAAGAATTCTACTTGCTAGTTTTTTGCAGTGACATTTGGACTCAAATTACGCTGATTGTTAATGACAAAAGCAGTTTTCACTTGAGGTACTGTAATTGTAGATCCTATTGTTTGTCAATCCCTGTTACGCAGGAAGTTAAAATTTGCATGTGTGTATAATTTATACCGCAGCCTTTCCTGGAAAAAACAGACCACTCACGTTTTATATCCAAAATATTATTTGAAAGAGCAGTAGAGATTTACTGAGAGTCTATAATGATATCCATATCATTTCATTGTTATTCCCAAACAGCTATTTTCTTTTGTGACCTTTTAAAATAGCTCTGAATTAAGGAAGGATATGCATTCTGAAAGTACCTAGTTTAGTATCTTCAGATTAGTTTATTCATGCAGCTACAAAGCTTTTTGCAAATGAGGATTTTCCTGAAATCCTACCTGGATAATCCAGTTTTTAATTTCTGCATTTTTCTTTAGAATTAAAGATATTTTAAATAAATTCATTAAAAGCAGAAATAAATGTCTGGTTTTTCTAGTCAGCAGTGGAATATGAACCTAATTTAAAACTTTCTCAAATTCCACTAATCATCTCTCTCGCTAGCTACAGAAACAAACAAAAACCAACCAAACAAAAAAGCAACACAAAAACCCACCATAACCCTTTGCAAAGTCATACTGTAAATACCCATTTTAATTTTTTTTAAAAACAGGATTTATGGTCTTAAGACCTTCAGGCATTGCTGCAGCATATAGGACTTGAGAATCAGGGAATTAATGCAGTAAAGACAAAATACGTAATTCTTATTCAGTAGAAAGATAATAACCAAGTCATTCTAATAGGAAGAAGTGCATATGTATGATTAAAAAGTGTTCAGGGAATCATAAAATCACTTCTGTAATACTGAAGGAAAAGTTCCTGGCTTAGCTCTATTGAGTAGCATTGCTTTCTGTAGGAATGTTATTATATAAGAAGATACTTCTTGAAAGGTTTTCTAAATGCACACGTATCTCTCAATGCATATTTGGCTGGCTTACTATACTTAGATATAGATATCTGCCACAAGAATTACCTTGGTGAAAGAGCACTTAGTGGTAGCTCTGTCCTTTTCATTTACTTATTTCCTTTTTTTTTTTTCTTCCCAGGCATTTAACAAAAATAATCTGATTCTGGAGGAGAGAAACAAATACTTCAATCCACATCTTACTGCAAAGACTTATTCAAATACCTATTTTACAGATTTCAATAATTATGATGAGTACTAATGGGCTTGTGTATTTTCTGGCCTCCTGTAAGTCCCCAGTCCCCAAAGCCTGTGCTACTTGACTGCTCATGTGATTGAGGCTTCAGAGATGAAGTTCAGAGACATTTCAAGCACGATCCAAGCCATCAATGCCCCATTGCTGCTGAAAGCCCAAACCACCTGTTTATGATATGACATTTTCTTTGCAGAGTGCAAGTTTGGCCTTCAATCTCGAGGGCAATAGTACCCCCTCAGTGTCGCTGGACCACTCCTAAGGATTGTATTGCTCCGTCATAAATTTCCAGTCAGATTTCTCTAACAAGTAATTCCTGAGTTTTAAAAAGAAATAATTATGTTACCCCTTAAACCTGTGCCAGGAGTACAAATACATTTTTCTTTTTAGGCAGTGTCTTTTATTTCCTTGAGATTTGAAAGCAGAGCTTTACTGCTAACCCTCTGTACATTCTCCTGAAGCTCATACTGACAAAAATAGCTCGCAGAGTTCTGGGAATGACGACAAGAAACGTGGTGGTTTAGTGATCCTCTGCAGCAGCTCTGGGTTCTGTAAGCTGATCTGCCCAGGCTGTAAATCACTCTGGCTGCAGTACAGCTGTTCTCAGTGCAGAGACTAAGGCTGTACCAAGGGATACAATCTTGTAATTAAACAAGACACTTACAGGCTCAGTGATTTCTAGTTGCGAACTGAGCCCAGTCACAGAAAGCCTTCACCTTGTTTGGTGGAATTTTGGGGATGTGGAAGGGCATGTCCCACAGGGAGAGTGATGGAGGTGGGCAAATAGGAGAGCCACACTGGAAGGGAGTTTTGTGTGCCATTAGTAAACCAGTCTTGCTGCAGCATGTGTGTTTGCATGAGTTGTGGCATTCTGCAGGCTTCCTCTCCTTGGTGTGTGCTTATGGGAGCACACTTATCTCTGCTGTAACACTTGCCATCAGTCTGGTCACAGAATGAGACAACTGCACCGCGTGTGTCTGCACACAGACTGTGTGCTGGCTCTGGCTCTTGGGGGTATGTAGGCATAATCACAGATCTGCTTTTCTCTTTCCAGCTTTTACTTTATATGCATATGTCCAAGAAGTGAAGCTGGCTCAGAAAACATAGATATATTTGCAAAGCGCTGTCTCATCTTGTTGCCAATATCTGACACACGTCAGTCAGCCTCTAGGGGAACATTCTTACGGTGTTTTAAGTGATGATCTTGTTGGACTTCATTGATGTAAATATTTAAAATACTGTTTTGAGTTTTAAGTTATCAGTTCTAATTCCTTTTGTGGTGGCAGGTGAGGAAATGCAAAGTAGTTTTATGCGTATAATTTTTCTTTGTTCTGTCTCTCTTCACCTGCATTCATGACATAGTTGTTTTTGTATCTGAAATTCCACATGTATAACCAAAAAGAAAAGGTCAGAGATTTGGGTCAAATTTTCTGTAGTACATAGTAGTGAGACAGCGTTTGCTATTTTCAGAAGCTTGTGAGAACAAACTGCAAGTGAATATTAAGGATTAAAGATTTGGGCTTTCATTTTCTTGCTAAAAGCAGAGATCATCATACTAGAATATTAGGGAGGTATACAAGGAGAAGCAGAGTGGAAATGTTTTCATTCTGTGTTTAGAGCCCTTGATAGTTAGGTTATGTTATGATAGGTAAACAGAGAAAAGCATATTATAATGTACAGATTATAATAATATACAACTATGTGCAAAACAAAAATAAAAATACCAAGAACACTGATCATGTGAGACTGCATTTGAGCACTACTTTGGTGGCCCAACCACTTACATAATAACAGTAAACACCATATCTTCTGATGGCAGTGAACTACATTTTTGAATGGGGATAGATCTGAATATAGCACTATGCTTCCAATCTCTGTTCTGCAGAAAACCAAGAAAATTCAAAGCAAGCAGTCTTTACAAAGCTATGCAGTAAAATGAATGCACATTTACTATCTATGAAAATAATTAAGATCAGCCACCTGTTTTTCCAGCTGAATAGTTCTCCCTGTTACTAAGTCAAACAAAAGCACCTCACCTTCACAACAGTTCATATCCAGAAAGTATAATAGTGCTGATTCTGTACAATTTGTGATTTTTTACTGTACATTAGATTTGGTTTTCCACGAAGAAACTAGCTGAATGTCCTGGGTAAGAGAAATTAGCTGATTGCCCTGCAAGAGATAGAGGGGAAAGAAGTTCCATAAATAGAACCAGTCTGGTATTCAAACTGCTGCGTTCATGTTGAAAGATTAAATTTTTATATTTAAATAAAATAAAATCTATATTTCTGCTACTGCCAAGAAAAAACAGCACATATATATATACACACGTATGCACAACACTGTTCCTTTCTGCCCCTGTATTAAGAGCACATTAGTCCATCTTATGAATTTTATACTTAGACTACTAGTTGTGAGACTAATATTTTAAAAATATTGTACTTTTATTTTAACCTTTTGTAATTAAAATTACTGAAATAAGCTCTTTTTCCTAACTCTTCGCCTATCTTTACAGTGATCTATTTTCCACTCTTCATTAATAAATACATATGTTAGATACATGTTATATATGTGGTAATAATACTCTAGGTTAAGTCTACATGATCATAGGTAGAAGTGCATTTAGCAGATGCTCAGTCTGCTCACACTTCCCACTCCCAAAGGAGTATTTCAGGTGTTCCAGATTTTTGAGCAACCCCATGTCATTGAAGCCTATGCCAACTTTGTCAGGAGAGTGTTTCTTTTAATCTTCTTTTTGTCATTAGCTTCCTACATTTCGTTGGTCTATATCCCAGGCAGAAATATATTCAAAAGTTTATCTTAAGCAGCAGGGTAAACATGGAAATTCTACAGCACTTCAATGAGAAAAACTTAGTGGTAAGATCTCCTTGTCAAGCTAGATTGTCAAACAACATGTTTTAAAGCCATTAGATATTTGTGTCTTCAGTAATTTCAGAGGACCCCAGATGCACTGCCTGTACGTTTTCACCTTTAGAGTTCTGTGTAGCTGTCTATATTTTCCTAATTCATGGAGCAACGCAAAGTGCAGTCTCTTAATTTTTAACTTACTTTATTTCTCACTTTTTCTAAAATAGGCTACACACATTTTTTTGTGAAAAGCAGATTTCACAGAATCATTTAGATTTGAAGACATCCAAGACTGAGTCCAACCATTAACCTAGCACTTCCAAGTCCGCTACTAAAGGATGTCCATCTCTCCATGGAAGCTTTTGTTTTTCTTTCTGTCAAAGTGTAACAAGTGGGCATTTGCCTGCAAATCTTGTTTAAGCCAATAGAGCTCTTACATTTGCGCAATAGTAAAATTTGGTTCTTAAAGCATTGGGGGCTTTTTGGAAAGGGAAAATCAACTTCTTTGCTCATCAAATGCCATGTTTAAATACTCTTTATACTTTCTCTTGGATAAAGTGTTTTATTCTGGATAAAGAATTATATTACCTCTAATGCCAATTGTTAACATTACTAAACTACTTTTGCACTGATTGCATAAATTTAAAAATGCCTCTCTATTTTGAATGCAAACATTTTCACAGATGCATCAAAATTCTCTAAGTAAAACTGTTTCCACTGGCCATGCTACAAGGTAGAAGCAGGATTGCCAGTCACACCCTGCGTAGTGTATGCTTTCATTAGCTAACTCTGAGCATCCTTGAGTACACATTTTGTGCTTATTTTTTGTCTGATACATAGCACATGTTCCTCGGTTGCTTATAAAATGGACTCCTGTGCTTGCAGATGTATTTTGGACTTTGATTTGAGTCTGATGATCTTTATGGTCCTTTAAAATTACTTTACATAGAAGCTTTTTCAGCCATTTGCAGTCACCTGCTGTTGAAGCAGTGTGGTTTGGCTAAAACTAATCAAGAGATTTTTTACTAGGATTCAGATTTTCATAAGAGAGTGGAAGAGAAAATGGAGCTTAAATGGCTTTGATTTCCAGGCTATTAAGCGCTACTGATTAAAGTCTCACATGGGTGTAGGACACTGTGCATTTCGTTAGCTCTACCAGAGCTCCACAGCAACCTCTGGGAAAATACCACGCCAATGTACGTACAGATCAAGAGCTACTGAAGCACTTATGTTAGTGAAGAAAGTTGTCAGAGCAACAGACCATCTGGCTCATCAAACCAAAAATGAAAATAAGAGATCCCAGATACAAGTAAAATGTTAATAGGATTAAATGCTTCTATATTTTTTTCCTCGTGATTATAGAAGGAATATATTCACTTCTTTGAATGTGGGACCAGTTTTATTAAAATCAGCACAACATGAGCACATTCCTAATGTTAATTGTATGCATAATGCTTTGCTGTATGAGATCAATTCTGTAAACAGTTTGGTTCAAGCTTATCTTGCTCTGCTTGAGGCATCTGACCAACTTCTGATCATAGCTGCCACCACCAGCCTCTATGTCTCATCTGGAGAAACATCCCAGTGAGGGCTTGTGTCTCTCCACCAACACTGCGTGAACCTGAAGAGATATACTTCTAATTTTCAATGTCATTTGAATGCTGAAATTTAGGTTGGCAAAACCTAGACTCTTGAGTAACCACATTGAGATCACTGATGTGGATGTAACAAGTTACTTATTTTGATGTGTTTACAGAATTGAGCCCAAAACGTATTGCTTCTGAACAAATCCGTGCACAGTACAAGATGACTTCAATAGTATGAAAACAGATTCATTTAAAATTGTTCACAAGCAAATCTGCATCTTGATATCAGGGAATAATATGTGTTCATTGTGTGGGGTATTTGAATTCATTCCTTTCTTTGCTAAATAAATGAATGATAAAACAAGATACTGCTTGACTTCAATTAAAAGTCATTCTTCCAAATAAAGAAGGGTTCTGGGATCTGTCTGTGGATGTTTTCCCTTTCTTTCCATCTCGTCTGTGCAAAAATAAATCCATGTGTGGCTGAACTGGCCTTTAGCTAGACTGTGCTGTTACAAATAGGAAAATGCACACCTGAGAGGTTTGGCAATGATTTCAACCCCCCGCAGTAGCAACATAGGAGAATGTGGCTGAAGGCTTGGCAAACTTGCCAGTAAACTCACAGGAACTTAGAAGTTTTTTGGGAACTACTAAGGGTGAGGCTATTGAGACTATAACCTCCTGAGTAATCAAGCCAACTAGTTGCTCAAGAAAAAGCAGAAGATTTGCAACAGCTTTTTGTGCAAAGCTGTGACTGTTACTCAGAATTGGGGTGGGAAATTAACTGTCAGCATCAGGTTATCGAGAAGAGATGGAAATGCTCTCACAAGCAGAGAATGTCACAGTACAGATGTGTAGGCATAAGGAGTCACATAAAACTGTGACATCCATTTGTGGCGTATGAAAGAGATATGGACTCCATTGCACCAAAAGCAAACAAGACACTATTGTTTAAATCAGAATGTTTATACTTTTTCTGCAAGCCTCCACACAAAGAGGCAGCAAGAAAACACCCAAACGCAGAGAAAAACCAAGTGATCAACTTCTCCCAGCTGAGCATTGTTCTCTTAAGGATCCACGTGCAGAAAACACAAAGCAAGGGCAAAACCAGGTCCATCTAAGTAAACAGCTTCACCGAAGCAAGCATTAGAATTACAAACAACAAATGGAACTCTTCATAAACAAGTTATCATCATTCTATAGTTCACAATCTAACACTCTGACACGGTGGCATTTTGGCAAAACCTGTGTTGCCAGGAAGAATAACAAAAGAAGAGCAGATTCGTAGACCAAAGCAGTTGGTGCTGAACTTGTGGATTTCAGACGAGCTCCAGGCTAGTCCCAGAGGCTAACACCCATGACCATTTAGAGTGTGTACCCCTTTGGTTTCTCTCATTCACTAAATAAAATAAAAAAACCCCAAACAAACAAAAAACACCACACCAGATGGTATGCTCTGAGACTGCTCCATGGTGCATGTTAAAGCACACTGAGAGGTGTACTGAGGACTGATAAACCTTCCGTTTCCAGTTGGCTTTTTGGATCCAGATGGGACACTTTCATATGCGAAACTGATCACACCTCTACTTTGCTGAGTATTTATCAATTTGAAGGAGTGATTTAATGCTAGAAGTGAG
The DNA here is from genome assembly GCA_013390025.1 of Pitta sordida. Lineage (NCBI taxonomy): Eukaryota > Metazoa > Chordata > Aves > Passeriformes > Pittidae > Pitta > Pitta sordida. The sequence continues at coordinate 12,096 of WEKX01013721.1, read as the reverse complement.
GTCTACTAAAAGTTCTTGCTGTAAAATTGACATCAAGGGGTGTATGAAAACTGTTAGAGTCATACTGAGTCTGTCTTATTGCAATTGGTCTGAAACTGAAAGTACTACATCAATTCCTCAACTGAAATGAACATCTGAACAGTGATAGTCATTTTCAGAAAAAAAAATCCATCAGTGTAACTTTCAGCATTCTCATAATCCAGTCCTAGAGGCTGAAAATGCAGAAAGGTTATTTGCACTTGTTTTTTGGGGCTTTTTCTCCAAAGGATTTATCCACAAACTTCATCTAACAATAGCTTTGGATTTTAAAGTATCAAAGAAGGTAACTAACAATAGCAAAATATTTGTTCCAAAACCACTGAACCAGTCTAGGCATAAGGAGTCACATAAAACTTGAATGAATTCTCTCTTTTGTTAGCTACAGCAGTAAAAATTGACTGAAAGCGAAAGAAATAAAATTTCAGATGGATGGGACGTTTGAGGTCCCAACTTTTAAATAAAGCTTTGATGACAAGACAGCTGCAGAAGAAATTGCTTTTATATGTGTGTGCTGAAAAGTGCTTTCTCTTGTCATGGCCCTATGAAATATCCTGTATAATGAAAAAAAGAGATTTTTTTAGCAATAGTAAATGCTTTGATTTGGTATCAGATGAATGTAATTGCTTATTGCAATAATGGGAGTAAATGATCCTTGTACGTATCTTTATCAAAAATCATTTTTCCTTGCCATTAACTCCTCCTAAAACAGTTTCCTTAGCAGAACTTCCAATAAGAGCTGCAAAAGATATTCACATTTAAGAATCACACAGAATCACAGAATCACAGAATATTATGAGTTGGAAGAAATGATGTTGTGGTGGTCTGAACACAGAAGCACAGATGCAGGGATCTAAGCATGCAGTCTTGTTTCACTGATGTTGAGCTCACTGCCCAGGAAGGTGGTGGAGTTGCCATCCCTGGCTCGATGAGGAATTCAGTGACATGGTCTAGATGATGGGAGGCTTGGATGGGTGGAGCGTGGTGCCTATGGCTCCGTGGTTGTGGATTCAATCCCTGGGTAGGAGTTGGACTAGATGATCCTTGTGGTTCCCTTCCAACTCAGAATAACCTGTGAACCTGTGAATTTATCCTTGATATGCATACTCAAATCTCAGTCACACATCTGTGGTCTTCTAAACTATATTTTTTTTTGCCTGTTTTTTGCGCTAGTGGAAACAGGGCTAAGCTGTGCTAAGTAACAGAACACCACGTTCTTCAGTGACAAATTTGGACTCTGTAAAAGGGTAAAGAAAATACAATTTCTTTACCTTTTTAGATTCCCTTTGAAGTTCCTTCCTGATGTTATTTAGGTGCCATAATGTGTATTTCTAAGAGTGCTCTTCAAGCCAGTGCTTACAGTTAAAGTCATTTTAAGGGATACATGATCCCATGAAATGTTAAATGTATTTGATATTATAACAGGCATAAATATTTCCACAAACCCATACCACAGATATGGGCAAAAATATTTTCAAATCTCATTATTTGGTCCTTAATACTATCAGAGGAATTAATTCCCTCAATTTCCTAGGCCTATTCATAATTTCCCAAGAGCATTTCTTGTATGGATGGGTTTTTTTAATCCTTGTCACTCATTTGTGACAATAATAAGCCCACCTTTGCCTGTGATTTCTCATGAAACCTGAGCTAAGATTTCTCCTGAGGTACAGATTAGAGCAGAACATACTATCTAGCGATAAAGATGTTGCTCTAAACATGCTCTAGGAATGTGCTGGTTGAAGAGGACATTCTCTTCGTCCTATCATTGGCATTTATGTAGAAAATGAAAATACAGGAAATTTAGCTAGTTTGGTTTGCTGTGACTCACACAGATTATAGTAATTTACATACCATAATAAGAGCCATCATGCCGGCTGGGACCAAAAGTGTCTTTAAACTTCTTTCCCGGCAGTAAATGGCAGCCATCTATATTTGTGCTTCAAGTGTTCCTTATTTTTATAATCCTTTTAAATGATAGCATTTCCTTGCTATAGAATCAATTATTTCTTCATTTCTTATTTTTATTTTTTCCTCATGGGAATTAGAATTATCCAAATTGTAACGGGATTACTTCCTGCATAGCAATCGTCTTCTCCACTGTAACTGAAAAACCCTTCCACTTATTACCTTATGCTACAGCACTGAGATTTTGCTATCTTGCAACCTCAATTCCAGTACAAGTTTCCAGACACTTGTGTGGTTGCCTCTTTGTTCTCTGTTTGCAGTCAGAAGCTTGTTTCTGTTTATAAATTTTAACTTTGACACATACATACTCTCTGGTCATCTGTGACTGGACTGCTTCAGATTCCACCTGATAAGATATCTCAGTGCCTTAACAAAAATTTCATTCCAGAAGGCTCGGGGGGGTATTTAGGGACAGAAAACATTATCTTGATGTTGGATGTTGGTAGTTTTTCAGATTAAGATAAATATTTTTCCAAAAAAAAATGCCATAGGTAAAGTGAACACAACATTCCATGTTATAATCATTTATGCCAGGCTAATGTGTTATTTAGATTGCAAAATCTTAAATAGTCTTTATGACTAAAATTCACAGGAGAGCTTGATGAAACAAAACCAGAAAACAACAAAATTCCTCAATCTTCAGTAGACACAAAGAAATCTCAAGAGAGGATAATTCCTCCACTGTAACTCTTCAGCACATGCACTTGATCTAGAGTTTGGTATCTATTAAAATGCTCACAAACCTGAGGTAAATTCGAGAACAAAGAAAAAGTGTCCTAATATTCAGAGGAGCTGCACTCCTGTCATATTGCAAGAGCTGTGTGATGATATTAGCCAGCTATCAACCTGGAAAATATACAGATAATAACATTTAAACATAGAAGCTGTTTTAGCCAACACCAGGAGCTTTCCTCAAAGCTTTCCTGGAAAAGCAGAAAGACTTTGGCTTCTAAACAGGTCAGGATTTGATTTGTTTCATTTGCCCTTTTTCTGACATTGATAGCATTGATAGCTATTTTTTTATATTATCTTCTTGTGTGTGTGATGTCTGTGGATGAAAAGTCCCTGCTCAAAAGCCAAAATATTGTACAATTCCCTTGTGCCTTTTTACCTGCCATTTGTACTCTGTGAAAAAATAAGTACATTCTTGTCTACCTCTTATGCAGTCTCTCTCATACACATGTGCACACAACCACATACATGTCCAGCATGTCAAAAGGAAACTGGGACAAAGATCCCTGAAGTTACTGTCAGATGGTAGTTTTAGCTTTTTAGGTCTGTAATGATATATTTTTCTTCCTGTTCCCTGTGATCATGTTTTTACTGGTGCTTGAGAGCTCACACACCGAGATCTGGTAAGTAAGCATGAAAGAGAAGATCAGTTTTCTGTGTGGGAGTTCTTGATGTGAGTTGCTTCAATATTTTAGCGGTAGTTGCTGACAGCCTTTGGTTTAAATAATGTGTTCTTATCTCTGAAGAAAGCGTCTGGAGGGTTACTCAGTCAGTCAATACAAATTGAGTTCAACATCCTCTTGGTTTTCTCATTAAAGAAAACAATACCAGGGTTGCAGGGGCCACTTAGTGATCATTAACAAGGGTACCACTGCATTGCTAGCAAGCTGTTCTGCAATTTCTGCTCCAGAGCTGAGGTCTATGAAGTTTCCATGAGAGCCAAAATAGAGGCTAATAAAAACTACAGCACCGTGCACACAACTTTGCTTCCTAAAGCATGGCCTTTCATAGGCAAGTTCTTTTCCTAAGAACCACAAGTCTGTTAGGCATGGAATCAAAGCTGAACTAGTGGTTCACAAGGAAAAAAAAAACGTGATGACCAGCAGTAACAAGGTACCTTTCCTGTGGCTCTATGCCAGGAGTCTTAGAAGTTTATGTCTGATAAAATGGGCCTGATGTAGTGAATTCAAAGCTCTCATTAAAAATTTGGCAATTGCCAGAAGCTACCATGGTTTCCCTCTAATAGCAGATTCAGCGTGTATCAGAAATGGCAACTGCAGTTAGAGGTGCTCTTTATTAGGGCTCTGTCCATATGGTAGGCTTCAATCTGCTTTGTCCACATGATAGTAAATTCCTGGTTTGCTCTCTACACCAAATTAAATTTCTAGAAGAACATTAACCGCTTTAACCAGTTGGTAATTTAAATTAACTTCAGCAATAGCCCTGTAACAAACCAATAATGACCTTTTCCTCACCAAAAATCTAAGTACTAAATAATAAGGAGAAATACTATTTCAGAGTCTGGCTTCTCTCCACTACAAGTATTAAAATGTTCTTGTTCAGTATTTTTGTCATGCTGTGTGTTTCAGTCAAACCAACAAACAAAACAGGCTATTGCCAAGAATTTTTATCTTTGTGAAAACGTGTGAAATAACATTTAATTTACCTAACTCTGAGCGAGTGTTAAATTGTGAAAGCCTGCTTAAAGGCAATAAATGCAGTTGCAAGATAGTTTCAGTCCAAAGTGACTGAACCAGAGTTTAAAATATTAGAATGTGGTACTGTTTATGCACGGATTTCTTTTGCTGCTGCTCCATCCTGGTGATAAATATGATCAGAAGACCTCAGGTGAGAATAAAAACCAAACAAATAAAAAAATGGGGAATAGGTCATAGGAACCAAGTTATGTAATAAGCAGGAATACTTGTGACTCTTTCTTACCAGTGCTAGTAGGTATGATGGTGTGTTGGGTCTGTCTGAGCCCACAGCAGTCCTCGCAATGCTCTGCTTTGGAAGGGTGTTGATAACACACAAGTGTTTTGACTACAGTTGGGCACACTGCCCCTTCCCCCTAACTGAGGATGAGATTTTGGGAGGGCACATGAGCAGACCAGCTGACCCAGACTGACCAAAGGGATATTCCATACCATATGATGCCAGTTCAGATATAAAAACTGAGGAAAGGAGCAAGGACGGGGGGCATTAATTGTTCTTCCCGAGACGCGTAGGGGCCCTACTTCCCTGGATGTGGATACTTCTGCGGATGGGGATGTAGAGATTAGTTCTTTGGCTTTGCTTCTGCGCGGGGTTTTGCTTTGCTTCATTTGTGCTATATTAAACTGTCTTATTCCAAACCACTCTTTTTATATCATCTTATTATCTGGACTGAGCGACCATTTGGGCCCCTGGCATCCAGCCAGGGTAAAACCCATTACAGATGGGTAAAAGTGACCTTTTGTCCTTTTACAGTTGAATGGCTTGAAATTATTTATAAATCTGAATCCCATCTGGATCATAAACATAGTCCACAAATAGTTGTGAGGGATGATCTTTGTTGCAGAGAAGTCCTAGGCAACTGAAAAAGGAAGAAACACTTCCTTCACAAGAATAAATTAAAGGTAGCACCTCAGTTTTACAGAAAACACTGCAGTACTTTGTTGGTTCGTTCTATCTATCTATCTATCTATCTATCTATCTATCTATCTATCTATCTATCTATCTGTCTGTCATGGCTAAGCTTCACAAACGAAGATATAGGAAGGGCTCTATTGATGCTTGCTACAAACACGCTGATGACTAAAAAGGCCAATGCAGGATAGACAAGTCCAAGTACAAAAGGCACAGTGGAAAGTCTCCTTAGGAGTCCTTGTATCTCCTCTTTGGGGGCTCCACTGTTGCAGCAGCCGGTGATAAGTTCACGATAAACCACTATCTTAGGGAGGCGATGATTCTCTATCCTGAAAATGTGCCCTGTTGAGCACAGTTGCATTCTTAATAACATGGCCTCAATACTGGTGACCCCTGCCTATTCAAGGACAGCAACATTAGTCACATAATCAGTCCAGTGGATGTTCAGGATTGTATGGAGGCAGTGCTGATGGAAACATTCAAGGAGTTGCAGGTGATGGCAGTAGATGACTCATGATTCAGACCCGTATAAAAGAGGAGACAGCACAATGGTTCTATGAACACTAATCTTTTTACTTTTTCTCAGATATTTTTTACACCAGACTGTTTTATGAAGTTTCCCAAAAGCTCTGTATGTCTTTGCTAACCTGTTGTCTATCTCTTTGTCAGTCTTACCATCTGAGGAAATTATTCTTTCTNTCCCTGTGTTCTCTCCTTTCCATGGGCTGCAAGGGAACAGCCTACTTCACCATGGTCATCACCACAAGCTGCAGGGAGGCGCCTGGAACACCTCCTCCCGCTCCTTTGGCCCTGGCCTTGGTGCCTGCATTTGCTGTTGCAACTTCCATGGCTCTTCTCTGGCAGCCATCTTCTTCTTCCTGTTACCTTTTTTTCTCTTCCCTTCTTAAATATGTTATCACAGAGGCGTCTCCTGATTGGCCTGGCCTTGGCCGGTGACAGGTCCAGCCAGGAGCTTACTGGCAATAGCTCTGCCACCTATGAGGGAGGCTTCCAGAAACCTCTCGAAGAAAAGCCTTCCCATAGGCCCCTCCACTACCAGAAAAAAAACAGCCTCAGCAAACCCAACACAGGCAGCATTATCAGTATAAAGCAGCTCGTGGACCAGGTGATTTAGAGTCTCAGTGTGGGCCTTCAATCGTCTTTAGTTAAATAAGTTACCATCAGTACTGTATCAGATGTAAATATCAGATGTAAATAAATATCTCTCATTGAGATATACCGTGGCTCTTTGGAGCATAATGCTGAATAAGTTTGTAACTAGAGTTGGTGCAAGAACAACCTTGTTTCACACCACTGGTTATTGTGAAGGGCTCAGAAAATGCATCACCATATCTAACTTGGCCACACTGATCCTCATGTAACTAGGTAATAATTTTGAGGACCTTGGGAGGACAAGTTTTAAGGACAATTGTTCTAAGATCTTCCACAAGCCTTTTCTGCTCACAGTGTCAAAAGTTTTTATGAGCTCAACAAATGTTACATTTTGTACATTGTCTGATCCTTTGTTCTGCTTCCCATGNTCCAATGTGGGCTCCAAAGGGCTGCAGCTTCCCTCCAGCGTCCTCCTGCTCCAGCGTGGGATCCCTCTCCATGGGCTACAGATAGATCTTCTGCATCCCTGTGTTCTCTCCTTTCCATGGGCTGCAAGGGAACAGCCTACTTCACCATGGTCATCACCACAAGCTGCAGGGAGGCGCCTGGAACACCTCCTCCCGCTCCTTTGGCCCTGGCCTTGGTGCCTGCATTTGCTGTTGCAACTTCCATGGCTCTTCTCTGGCAGCCATCTTCTTCTTCCTGTTACCTTTTTTTCTCTTCCCTTCTTAAATATGTTATCACAGAGGCGTCTCCTGATTGGCCTGGCCTTGGCCGGTGACAGGTCCAGCCAGGAGCTTACTGGCAATAGCTCTGCCACCTATGAGGGAGGCTTCCAGAAACCTCTCGAAGAAAAGCCTTCCCATAGGCCCCTCCACTACCAGAAAAAAAACAGCCTCAGCAAACCCAACACAGGCAGCATTATCAGTATAAAGCAGCTCGTGGACCAGGTGATTTAGAGTCTCAGTGTGGGCCTTCAATCGTCTTTAGTTAAATAAGTTACCATCAGTACTGTATCAGATGTAAATATCAGATGTAAATAAATATCTCTCATTGAGATATACCGTGGCTCTTTGGAGCATAATGCTGAATAAGTTTGTAACTAGAGTTGGTGCAAGAACAACCTTGTTTCACACCACTGGTTATTGTGAAGGGCTCAGAAAATGCATCACCATATCTAACTTGGCCACACTGATCCTCATGTAACTAGGTAATAATTTTGAGGACCTTGGGAGGACAAGTTTTAAGGACAATTGTTCTAAGATCTTCCACAAGCCTTTTCTGCTCACAGTGTCAAAAGTTTTTATGAGCTCAACAAATGTTACATTTTGTACATTGTCTGATCCTTTGTTCTGCTTCCCATGCTTCTCTTGCAATTGTCTCAGAACAAATACCGTATCTGTTGTACTCTTATTGGCTCCAAAATCATATTGGCTTTCAGCTAGAAGTTCTTCTGAGATAACTGGCACTAGTCTGTTCAAAAGAATTCTTGCAAGAGTTTTACCAGCAGTAGTGAGCAAAGTGATGCCTTGATAATTTGAGCAGTCTGATTTTACTCCTTTCTTCTTATACTAGGTGATGATGACTGCATCACAGAGATCTGATGGCAGTTCACCTTTTCCCCAGCAACGCACAACAAGCTCGTGAAATTTAGCATGGAGAACTTGGCCTCCATGCTTCCACACTACAGGTGGGATTCCATTGATTCTGGCTCCCTTGACAGTTTTGACCTGTTATATGGCCTTAAGAGTCTCTCCCATAGTAGAGACTATATCCAATTCATTTTTCACTGGTTGTTGTGAATGAGCTGAATTGCTGAGCCTTGGACTGCACAGTTAGCACTGCAGAGAGTTNAGTCTCAGTGTGGGCCTTCAATCGTCTTTAGTTAAATAAGTTACCATCAGTACTGTATCAGATGTAAATATCAGATGTAAATAAATATCTCTCATTGAGATATACCGTGGCTCTTTGGAGCATAATGCTGAATAAGTTTGTAACTAGAGTTGGTGCAAGAACAACCTTGTTTCACACCACTGGTTATTGTGAAGGGCTCAGAAAATGCATCACCATATCTAACTTGGCCACACTGATCCTCATGTAACTAGGTAATAATTTTGAGGACCTTGGGAGGACAAGTTTTAAGGACAATTGTTCTAAGATCTTCCACAAGCCTTTTCTGCTCACAGTGTCAAAAGTTTTTATGAGCTCAACAAATGTTACATTTTGTACATTGTCTGATCCTTTGTTCTGCTTCCCATGCTTCTCTTGCAATTGTCTCAGAACAAATACCGTATCTGTTGTACTCTTATTGGCTCCAAAATCATATTGGCTTTCAGCTAGAAGTTCTTCTGAGATAACTGGCACTAGTCTGTTCAAAAGAATTCTTGCAAGAGTTTTACCAGCAGTAGTGAGCAAAGTGATGCCTTGATAATTTGAGCAGTCTGATTTTACTCCTTTCTTCTTATACTAGGTGATGATGACTGCATCACAGAGATCTGATGGCAGTTCACCTTTTCCCCAGCAACGCACAACAAGCTCGTGAAATTTAGCATGGAGAACTTGGCCTCCATGCTTCCACACTACAGGTGGGATTCCATTGATTCTGGCTCCCTTGACAGTTTTGACCTGTTATATGGCCTTAAGAGTCTCTCCCATAGTAGAGACTATATCCAATTCATTTTTCACTGGTTGTTGTGAATGAGCTGAATTGCTGAGCCTTGGACTGCACAGTTAGCACTGCAGAGAGTTTGGAAATGTTCAGACCATCAATTCAGGATGGAAGTTTTATCTATGAGAAGCATTTGGCCTTCTGCACTTAGTAGTTGACTTTGAACATGATATGTGAGTCTGTACACTGCTTTCACAGCCTCTTAAAATCCTCTGTAATCACCTAAATCAGCACAAAGTTGAGTCTTTTCTGCTATGTGCATCCACCACTTGTTCTGGATGTCTCGAAGTTTCTGTTGGAGTTTACTGCATGCCAGGCAAAAGACTACTTTTCTTGCATGGCAAGCTGGTTGAGCAAAGTGTGCTTGGTGAGCAGTTCACTTCTTTGACAACAATCTCTTGGCTATTTTTATCAAACCAGCCTTTGTTTTTCTTGAAGGAGATCCCTAAGTATTCTTCAGAAGACTCTAGGAAGTTGTTTTTAATATGTTGTCAAAGCTCTTCAGGAGAGGTGACTGTGGGATGGTCTTCAAGTCTAGTCTGAAGGTTTACCTTGAAGCTACCTCTCACTTTATCTATATGAAGATTATTAACTTGAAGCCTCCTCCTTGGGATGCTGCCCCTCTTAAGGTTGGGCTTGAAGTGGAGGTTAAGTTTGCATCACACAAGATGATGATCTGTTTGACATTCTGCAGTAGGCATCACTCTGGTATGACAGATATCGCAAACCTCATTCTGTCATACTAAGACGTAATCAATGAGATGCCAGTGCTTGGATCGAGGATGCATCCAGGTTGTCTTCAAATTATCTTTCTGCTGAAAGATGATGTTGGTGATGGTGAACTGCTGCTCTGCACAAAATTCTAACAAAAATGTCCATTGTCATTGCAGTTTCCAACACCATGCTTGCCTAGTGCTCCTTTCCAAGTTTCAAAGTTCTTTCCTACTCTGGCATTAAAATCACCAAGGATTATGATCTTATCATTTGCAGGAGCCTTTTGAGTGAGGCGGCGCAGATCGGTGAAGAATTCATCCTTTTCCACAGGGTCAGGTTGAAGAGTTGGAACGTATATGCTGAAGAGAACAATGTTGCTTATTCTGTAGTGGGAGGCGTAAGGAGATACAGTCATGCTTCAGTGAATTATGGCTTCTCCAGTGCAACCTCGCTGGTTTGCAAATAATTTTCCCCATGAATCTGCCTCACAAAATCACGGAGCTTCCCAGTCGACATATGCGCAATGCCTCTGCTTCACCAAGGGGTGGCACTGGCACTCCCTGTGGGCCAGGACTGGCCCAGCCCTGTGGGGAGGGCACGAGGTACTTCCAGCTTGCCGTGGCATTTATAGTCCCGCGGCACCGTGCTGCGGTCCGTACATCACTCCTGTGTGTCTCTATGCCTGGTCCCTACTTCAGAAGGCTTACACCACAGGATGCCCCAGGCAGCCACTGAGACCCAGTGCAGCACCGCCTCAAGTCACACTGTCCCCTGTTACTCTAAGCCCAGCCGGGAGACTGACCCTGGTGGGTGCATGTTACTGTTTCCATGGCTACAGGCAGGGAAGGTAATACAGTCTGTGTCGGAGGACTGCATGCCCGGCACACCTGGTGGCAACATAGCCCCAGGGAAAGTGCCCCACAAAGGTGGGGCTGGGCTGGCTGCAGCAGCGGTGAGGCAAGAGCTGTGTGCTGCGGTGGTGCAGCAGTGAGATGTGCCCATGCCACTGCCACAGCTGCTGTACCAGGAGGAGGCTTCTGTTCCTCCATGCCCTCCTCCTGCTGCATCCAGGGAAGTGGTGTTCTGCTGGGTCCATACAGCCAGCACTCCTGCTCCCACACTAGGGACTAGGAGAAACTCTAACCCCACCTCCCTCCATAAGGGGCTCTGGTTGTTGCAGTGTTGCAAAGTTAAGGTTTCCCAGGCTCCAAGAGGACCAACCAGAGTCTAGGGACACCCCTTCTTCACCACAGCCCTGGAGCTTCCCCACCGTGGAGGCGGTGAAAGCATGTGCAGTGGCAGCAGCCCAACAGCAGCTGCGGAAGCAGTAGTGTGGCCAAAGAGAAGTCCAGGGATTCTCTGGGGGATCTCCCCAGGCAGAGGGGACTCAGAAATGGTTCCCTTTACTCCCGTGTGCTGTGAGAGCCCATAGGGAGGAGTGGAAAACTCTCCCCAGCACTCCGGAGTAGCAGGGGGTGAAGCAATGGGTGTGGCCTGTATGAATATTAATGGCCTTGCAAATTGCAGGTTCACAGGCTATTCTGAGTTGGAAGGGACCCATAGGATCATCTACTCCAACCCAGGTTTCCTCCAACCGCAATAACACTAACCAGCCCTTCCTTATTTGTAAAAAATA
>WEKX01013718.1:501678-546942 GCA_013390025.1 Pitta sordida | reverse complement strand
CCCGGTGACCCCCGTCCCCCCGGTGACGGCCCGCTGCCCGCAGGGAGGCTCAGAGGTTGCGGTTCGGGCCGTGGCTACTGAGCGCCATCGACAGCGGGACCTACCGGGGTCTGTGCTGGCTCGACTCGGAGCGCACCACCTTCCGCATCCCCTGGAAGCACAACGCCAGGAAGGACATCACCGACTTCGACGTGCAGGTCTTCAAGGTGGGTGGGATGGGGGTCACCCGCAGGAACCTCACGGTCAAGGTGGGCAGGGTGGGGTTTGTAGGCAGTGCTCGCCAGGGCTTTGGGGTGCCAGGGTTGGAGTGACCAGCGGCGACCTCAGGTCTTCAGGGTGTGTGGGAAGCCAAGGGAAGGCCAGTCATCCCTGAAACCTCTGTGCTCATGGAGACAGGGACCCCATGCTCACCCTCCTGCACCCACAGGCCTGGGCAGTGGTGAGTGGGCGGTATGAGGAGTCAGCCGAGGACCCGGCCAAGTGGAAGACCAACTTCCGCTGTGCCCTGAGGAGCACCCGCATGTTCCAGCTGCTGAGGGACTGTTCCAAGTGTGGCAATGACCCACACAAAGTCTTCACCACTGGCCAAGGTGAGCCTGGCCCCAGAGCAGGGCTGTGTTAGGTGGAGTGGGTGATTCCAGGATGCCCCATTCGTGGTGCTCTCCTTTCAGTCACCCCTGAGCACAACAAGGAGGGGGATTCCAGCAGCCCTGACCGTGCGGTGGACCAGCAGCCAGCACAACAGCAGCTGCAGGTAGCTGGGTGGGCACAGCAGACTGGAGGGGTCCCAACTGCTGCTGCTCAGGTATTGCACCTCCATGCCCTTGGGGTGCTTCCAAGCTGCAGCCCAGCACCCGGCCAAAATGCAGGCCAGGGGGAGACTGGGTGCCCCACATCCACAGTTGTAAGATCCTATGCTGCTTCCCTTCACAGCTGGAGCTTAACCCCCAAGACATGGTCCCAGAAATTGCTCTTCCAGGTAAATGCTGGGCCCACAGCATTTTGGGGAGAGGGTGGTGAGGCTCAGCTGAGGCTGATTTTGCATTGTGAGACATCCCACTTGCTGTGCTCACCCTTAGGCAGCACGGATCCTACACAGTCTCTGGAGGACCTGCTGCAGCAGGTCAATATCACCCCCCGTGATCTTGTCTCCATGACCCAGTACTGGGTGCCTGCAGGTGAGACAAGCCCTGCTCGAGGCATGCAGAGTGGGTGGCCCCCTGGGTGGGTGGTTCCAGCACCTTCTCACTGGTGGTTTCCCTGCAGCGGACACTGTCCACCAGGATGCCCTGCTCCAGCTTCGTGCTGACCAGAACAACATGGCATTTCCACAGTGGGTGGCCACGGTGGAGCAGCCCACCTTGGGCGTCTACAGCTCTCCAGAACTCATGCCATCGGAGGAGCTAGGTGGGTGCTGCAGGGTGCAGGATCTTGCCCTGGGCATGGGAATGCCATAATGCGGTGGAGAGAGGCCAGGGTGCTGCTATGGTCACTCCATGCCGAAGGAACCGCTGCCCTGCTGTATCCTGAATCGCTGTGCTGATGGTCTCATCTCCTGCTGCAGGGGCCATGCCACCGGCATACCAGCTGACGGAGGGCACAGTCCCCATGCAGTCACCAGGGGAGGCAGTGTTTGTCCCCGTGGCCAACCCTCTGCCACTGCCACAACTGGGGGATAACACAGGAGAAGGTTAGTATGTAATTATAAGTAGCTGTAAATTGTTATTATATTTATTAATAGTAATGCTCAATGGGGTTGATTTGGAGAGGGAGAAAATTTCACTGTGGGGGATGTGGCTGGTGATCACTGCCTGCTGCAGGTGTCCGCATCCCTAACCTGGACATCACCATCTACTATCGGGGGAAGGAGTTCCACCAGGAGCTTGTTGCGGGCAGCCACTGCCTGTTCACGTACCAGCCCCTCAACCCAGTGGTGGCCCAGGGCCCCTGGCACGTGGTGAACTTCCCCAGCCCTGCCAGCATGGCCGATAGAAAGCAGTGCCGTCTCACGGAGGATCTGCTGGGCGTCGTGGAGCTGCAGCTGGAGCAACGTGCCTGCAAGATCTTTGCCACCCGCCAGAAGAAGTGCAGGGTATTCTGGGCCCTGTCCCAGCAGCTTGAAGGTGTTGAGGAACCCCCGGTGAATCTTCTCTGCCGGAACCAGGCAACCCCTATCTTTGACTTCAATGAGTTTTACACAGGTGGGTAGGGGTGTTATGTTGTTCCCCATGTGTTTCCTCCCCATCCTGGTTTGGGACACATAGGAACCAGCTCCAGGATGTTACAAGCATCCAAACCGTCCAAGCCCCTTTGTTGTCCTGGCTCACCCCAAAACTGATCCCTGTCTTCCCTCACAGAGCTAATGAAGTTCCGCAGTGGCCAAAGGCGGCGGTCCCCTGACTTCACCATCTACCTCTGCTTTGGTCAGGCTTTCTCCAAGGCCAGGTCTAAGGAGTCCAAGCTCATTCTGGTCAAGGTGCAGGAGCCAACAACTACTGCTGCCTGGGGAAGGGGAGAGACTAATGGGGGCCAGGGTAGCAGGACTCTGGGTACCTGAGGAGAGAGGCCCTCAAGGTCTGTGGGCGATGGAGGATCAGGGTGCCTGAGGAGGAAGGCCTGGGGGCTGGGGCAGATGGGTTTTTGGGTGCCCAGAAATAGAGACTCTTATGTGATGGAGGCTCTTCAGGGTCGGGGAGGGGGACCCTCAGGGGCTAGGGGAGGTGAGTGCCTGGATGCCCAAGGAGAGAGACCCTCAATGTGCAGTTGAGATGGGGATCTGGGAGTGCTTGGGGTCTGGGCCAGATGGATATCTGGATACTCGTTGTGGGGCTGAGAGAGATGGGGGAACAGAATCACAGGGAAGGGAGACCCTTGGAGACTGTGGGTGGGGGGAACCTGGGTGACCATGGAAGGAACCCTTGGGGACCAGGGGAAATATCGAGTGGGGCAGGCACTGAGTCTGCCCAAGTCAGAGGACACACGGGGCCTGAGCAGGATGGTGTGGAAGGCAGCCCAGGGATGGGGATGGGGGACCCCGAGGGGTTGGGGGAGACAAAGGCTGCCTTGGACACCTTCTCTCTCTACTCCAGGGCAAGGGCTATGCATGGTGTTGCAGCCACATCAGGCCCATAACCCTGACACTTTTCTGTTGCAGCTGGTGCCCAAGTTCTGTGAATACTGTTACGAGCAGGTGCTGCGGGAGGGAGCCTCCTCCCTTGACAGCCACACCAGCAGCCTACAGCTCTCGGACTCCCTCAGCCTCTTTGACCTCATCGAGCAGTACACCATGCAGCTGGACTGACCCCCACCCACCTGGTGGCCCCCTGGGACAGGAAGCAAGACCACTGGGCACTGTGCAAACTCCAAACCAACAACAGGCATCAACCAATCCTGGAGCTCCCACAATGCTTTTCCCCACTGTCAACTGCTCATGTGTTTTTGTGGAGTGTAGTCATTTAGAGACTTACTTTCTTCATTTTTCTCAGTTTAAACATATAGGTATAGAAAGGTCATTCCCTCTTGCTGGTGTTGTTCTTCCCCTTAAGTTTGAGTAAATGAGGTGATGTCCCACATGTGAAGAGATGCATTTATCAAATAATTTATTTCCATGTGTTAAGGCTGCAAACATGACTTGCAAGCAGAGCATGTTGAGGGCAGCTTGGCTTTGGCTAAACAGAAGTAGTTCTTCAGTGAGCGCCTCCCCACTGGCCAGTTACTCACTGGAGATGTTCTGGAAAAATAAGGCAGTAAGTACATCATGAAACACCCAGACCTGATCTCTGAGGTACAGAGGTGGTGGTAGCTCAGGGAGGAGTGTGGAAACCAAAGACGGGCTGTCCTGTCCTGTGCTGCAGGGAACCACACTCCCTCATTTCAGGATGAGGGGAGAGAACAAGCCTGCCATCACTGCTGGTCCCTGAGCAGGGGTCCCTGAGCAGTGTCCTTACCTGCCTAGTGACCTGGATGCTGCTGGGCCCAAAGGTGGTGGTTCCGTAGCTTGTCACATAATAGTGAGCAGAAGGCTTTGCTGGTGGCAGCTCCTCCCTCTGACTGGGCACTGTGGGAATGGGACACCATCAGCACCTCAGCTCCGTGAAACCTTTAGCCCTCTTTTCCCCAAGCGCTGTTTTAGCACAAACTGGGGACCATCGGGCTCACCTTTGGGCAGGAGCAGCTCTGTGCCAAAACGGTGCCCACATGTCCCACAAGTTTTAACATCTTCATTTGTCCTGGGGAGAGAAAAGGCCTGAGAAGAAGGAGCAGGAGCTGCCCTGAGCAGTTCCCATGGAAGATGATGCTAAGGCAATGGAAGAGGCTTTCTTTTCCCACACTGACCCTTGGTGGGACAGCTGCTGCCCTCCCAGGATCCTGAGCACCTTCAGATCTTCAGGAAAGGGGGGATATGTGGTCACATTTCCAGAGTGAACATTATGTGCCTGAGCACCAGAGTCTCAGCTTCTTCACTCTACTTCCCATGATCAAATTCCCCTCACCAGTAAGTGCCAACACCTCATGGGACATGAGCTGCTGTGGTCAGGAAAAGGGCAATGTAGTGCCTGATGAGTTTCAGAATTAATTGCATATTGCATTTAGAAGCTGATCAGCCCCCCCAGCACTGCAGTAGCAATCTCCCAGGTCCTGCCCTCAGCTTGGAGGGGCACAGCGTGTACATACATGGCACTTGTGCCATCCATGTCTGGCCAGATGAACTCCGCAGGACAGCCAGCTGTTCGGCAGGGAGTCTTCACACATACATGCAGCCCTGGCCACTCCTCAGCAAGCTTCTGGATGATGAACACAACGGCCACGAGGAAGTCCCAGGCAAACTGGAAACCTTCCAGGAAAAAGGAGAATGTCTCACTTGCTTACAGCCCCCAACTGTGGCAGCCCAGGAGGTGCTGTAGTGAGATACACATCACTCCCAGCCCACCAGACCACATCCAGAACAGTGGAACCAGCTCCATTTTCCAAGTTAACCAAGACCCATAGCCTTCATAGGGAATTTAACGACTTGTTAGAAGAGCTCCCCAACTCCAATGGCCCTTTTGCTTATCACTTGAAGACCCAGCCTGAGACTGTACTCTGCTGGGACCTTTATAGAGAAGGAGGACCCATTTGCTCCATGAGAAGACTGAAAACTTGACTTTCCATTTTCATGTGATACTCTTAAAGGAGCCCTGAACAGAACTGCATAGAGAAAGGGGAACTCTTAACTGAACAGCTGGTGGACCCTGGCCAGACTAGAACATGTGCCAGAGGCTTTTGGGACACTGCCCAGGGGGCTGGAAGTGGCGGAGGGGGACCCAAGGAGAGAGAGGGGTGGAAGTAATGAAATGTGGATCAGGGATTTTACCTGTCCTTCCTGCTGGCTTTCTGCAGCGGAGTTCCAGGTAGCTGTAGGCCCTCTGGTTATTCTCCTTGATCAGCAGAGGTTTGCCATTGCATACAAGCAGGCAGGTCACCTTGGCCACCCAGTGCGTGGAGTAGAAGGAGCAAGCTTTCACAAGGAACCTGCAAGAAGACTGCCCATGACTTTCACCACCCTCCTCCTAGCTTGTCCCTAAAACACTGGGAAAAAGCAAGGCACCAGGTGAACTTGAAAATATGAACACAATTTCAGTAAGAACAGGCACCAAATGAGGACCCTCCCTTATCAAAAGCCCAAGCAGCAGTAGCAGCTTCCTAAGCCAAGATGGGCTTCCAGAGTTGGCCATCTGTCCTAGTTTTGTCTGGGATGGAGTTCATTTTCTTCCTAGTAGCTGGTACAGTGCTGTCCTTTTGATATAGGATGAGAGTGATGTGAACAACACCCTAATCTTTTAGTTGCTGCTGAGCAGGGCTTATACCAAGTCAAGGACTTTTGAGGTTGTCATGCTGTCCTGCCAACAAGGAGGGAGGGGGCATAGCTAGGACAGCTGACCCCAAATGACTAGAGGGATATCCCATACTGTATGGCACCATACTCAGCATATAAATCTGGGGCAACGCGGGGTGAGGGACCATTGCTTGGGAATAGGCTGGGCAGTGATTGGTTGGTGCTGAGCAATTTTTCATTTGCATCATTTGGTCTTGGGTTTTATTTCTCCTTGTTGGTTTCCTTTTCTTTACAATATTATTATAGTTATTACTGTTACTATTACAACTGTTTTCAACTATTAAACTGTCTTTACCTCAACCCAGGCGTTTTCTTACTTTTATTCTTCTGATTCTCTCCCCCATCCCACCAGGGGGAAGTGAGCAAGCAGCTCTATGATGCTTGGTTGCCAGTTGGGGTTGAGCCACAACACCATCAGATAAAACGTTGGACAAGTCTACAAGGCCAGGAGACATTCCAAAAACTTGTACAGTCCCAAGATCCATAGAAACTGGAACATCCTCTGGTGGGTCTGGGACACCTGAATGTCTGGTTGGGCACAGACTAACCCCCAAACCACCTCAGATGAAAGATGAATCGGAAGGAGTGTGGCCTTTGCTCACATCCAGACAGTGAGCATCGCAATGGTTCCCCACGGCTCCACATGTGTGTAGCAGAGCTGAGAAGCCGCCCTGGTATCTTGACTCCCAGCCTCACGGCTCAGCAGATACAATCACAACAGCCAAGGGCTTGCTGACAGCAACGAGCAAACCCTGAATCACACAATGTCATCAAGGGCTGAAAACCACCGCTTACCTCTGGAAGAAGCCCTCAGGTATTTCAGGTGAGAAGTAGGCACGGATGTGGAGGTCCTCAGGGTGATCTCCACCCCACACCTCAGAGACTTCTTCAGTCTGGTTCAGATAGGTTGGGAACAAGTACCAGGACTCGCCTTGGCTCCGTGTTGTCTCCCACGGCTTCCCAGGCACAAACTCACTGGCCTGTGGGTTGAGTGCTTCGGAGTGCCTCACCTCCAGGCAGAGCTCAAAGTGCTCCAGGAGGCTGAAGAGCTTCCCTCTCCCTCTATGAGGCCTGTGTCCCATGATTTCCTCAAAGACATCCTGCATCCCTTCCGAACAGAGCTGGTGCTTCACCAAAGCACGCACAGCCTGGTGGCACAGCATTGCCTTTGACTTGAAGGTCCACACCCAGTTGGCCCTGTCTCTAATGGTGGCATGTTCCCCAATCAGTGTCTCCACAGAGATGCTCTCAAGCTGCTGGACTAGGCGGTACCTCACAAGGAGCTGGATGGGAAGACAAAGAGGCAAGGTGGCAGTAAGAAGAGCCCAGCAAAGCTGGAGTGCTCGGGCCCTGCAGAATAGATGGTCTTGAACCCCAAGCTCACCTTGAACATAGTTATTAGGAAGGTAGGCTGGAGAAAAACAGTGCTTCCCAGGTGCTTGATTTCCTCATACCACACAATAAGCCCGATGCGGTGGAGGTACCGCAGGATGTCCTGGAGCAGCTCTCTGCTCAGGCTGGCCAGGTGCTCACGCTGGGAGAGTTTGTTGAGCAGGTACTGGAGGTCCATCATGCCTAGAGGGAGATGGGGGAGCTTAGCACCCATCTATGGGACACAGCATTCCAAAGCAGATGTTTTAGAGAGACAACAAATGCCAGTAGCACCCATATCCCCCATGCCATCCCTAGGGAAGCAGCTGGAATTGGAGAAATGCTCAGTGGCTGTAGCCCAAAATACTTTGCCTATCCTCAGCAGTCCCACTGCCACTCTGCCGCTCCAATGGTCTTACCTTGCCTCAGCAGTGGCAACAGCCTGCAAGGACTTACTGGAGCATCTGAAAAATAAGGCTAATACTGGTGTTTGTCACTGTTTGAGAAAGCAGATTTGTTTCCAAACAGAAAACTTCAGATTGCCAGTTAAATCTCAGATTGTCATCCACTCACGCAGAGACAGGCAACAAAACCTGGCTTATCTCCACAAAATGAAAGCATTTGCTCCTCATTCTCTAATCCTACAGTGGCCAGGGGAGCCAGAGATGACACTGGCTGCTGGTGGTGATTGCATCTGCTTTAGATACTTAAGCAAGTTTCTGTGACTGTCTGCTAGTCCTGCTAAGTCACAAGAGACACAGAGAAGGGTCTAGGGAGGGATAGAGGCCATTAAATAAAGTTAGAAGGATGTAGATTTGGAAACCACATAGTAGCATTAAAGCTGTGGAGCCCCTTCCTGCGAGATTTTTAAATTTCTTACACAAGCCAAAGGGGAGAAAGAACAATGTTACTGGAAAGAAAAAAACCAGACAACTCAGCCAGCTAGTACAGCCTCCTGGTGGAGACACAGTTGGCTTTTTCCTATGCTTTTTCCTAGGCACCTTCTTGGGAGGGGCATATGCTTGAAATCCACTTTAGTACAGTGGTGAGTGTTCCTGCCTCTCATGTGGGAGACCGGGGGTTTGAGTCCCCCCAGGGAGGCAGTGGTGCTGTTTAACAGTTGGGCTCGACGATCATGTGGGTCCCTTCCAACTCAGAATAGTCTGTGATTGTGGCGACAGAGCTGGACAGCAGCAATTAATGCTAAGCAATACATAAAACTGCAAGGTCTTCAGCAGTGATTCCACTGCCACACAAACAGGGCCAGCAGGTGAAGCAAGCACTGGAGACCATGTCCCAGATTCAAGAAAGCTCTGGAGACAGCCTGTCCTAGGCATAGGACAGCAGGAAGGTGTGCCAGGGGTGACAGACCACTCACCATGGTCTGCCAGCTCCTCGCTCTGTGCGATATCCACAATGGCAGCTTCCACCTGTCTGTAGACAGGCGGCAGCACTCGGACAACCTCAGGGAAGAGCTCCTCATTCTTCACATGCTCCAAAATAGAAGCCTCAAGCTTTTTGATGTCATGATGATCCGTGCAGTTGACAGCAACTAAGTTTAAGATCTGGAAAAGAGAAAGCACACCTGCCAAAAGTACCTCCAGAAGAGTCTTCTGGCCTGTGAGGCAAAGGAAGGGCATAATGCCAAGGAGGTCACACCTTGTTCTAACACAGTTCCTGGAAAATCACCTGGTGATGGTAAGTGACCCCTCATGCTCCTCCTGAGGCACTTACAAGCCACAGGAGGAGATGCCCATTACCAAGCAGGAACAAGAACCCAGCAGGTCACAGCCAGCAGTTACCACATCCACCCCAGCCCAGGGAGTGGCTACAGTAGTGGCCTGATGCATTAGCACCAGGTCTCTATTGCCAGTAGCACAGGCCAGAGACAACAGGGTAACCACAGACAGCCAGAAACCAGGACAATCTCAGCCCTACGGATAGCGTGCAGCTCTCCATCTCCTTCAGCCTCTCCCGCTGGTCCACATAAAACTTGGGCTCCTCACTGCCCTCCAGGTTGTTGATGAAGTGAGTGAGGTTGCTTTTTCGCTCTGCCAGCATGGCTGTGATCCTGGCCATGATGTCATGTCTCTTCTCCTCCACCTCCTCCTCTTGGCAGCAGTCCACATGTGTTCCCACAGGAAGCACGACTGAGTTTGGGACTCGCATGGACAGGTTGTTGATCCAGAAACCAACGAGCTCCTTGAAAGTGTTATCATTAGTTTGGTACCTGGGGAGGGAGAGAAAGAAAACCCCAGATTCACATCTCATCCTCTGGATCTCCAGCCAGCTTCCACCAGCATAGGTCTGACTATGCACTCTCTGCTGTCCCCGGAGCTCTCTGGAGAAGAGCTCAGATCTCAGGAGCTGACATGGGCTGTATCCAAACTCATCCTTCACTGAAAGCTATGGGCTGTAGAGTCCATCCCTGTTGTGGATGGGACCATCCCCCTGTGGCACAAAACCCAAGAGATGCTCCCTTCATGTTCAGAGAACACTGCAGGATACAGAGGAATTGTAAAGGTACAGCAATCCCTCGAATATTGCAGGGGGTCAGTTCCAGAAAGATGCCATGATAAGCGGAATCTGTGAAGTAGCAGTAAATAGGGTAAATACAGTAAATATGGTAAAACCAGTAAATACAGTAAAGCCGGGGGGGAAAAATGCCACAACGTATTGAAGCTGCGAATGGTGAACCATGAAGTGGTGAGGGATTACTGTCCTTCCAAGGCAGAAAGCAAATCCATTTAGATTTGTTCAGTTGTCACATAAGGAGGTAGTGCTTATTCAACCCCCTTTAAAGAGAGGCCTTTGGCAGGGTGATTACAGTCTAGTGGCTTAATGAAAAGATTGATCTGCAAAGAGGGGGAGGAGGAAAGCCAGCTATTCTAAAGGCGAGAAGACCAGGGCCCAAGGTCCAATGGAAATAGTGTGAGCTCATGCAGGAGAAAGTTTCATCAGCTCTTTTTTTCCTTCCCCTGTCCCACTTGGAATCCAAACCAGTTGAGCACTTACATGTGAAGATTGATGACAAGGATGACAAGGGCCTGTGGGGTGATGAACACGTGGTGAGTCATGTAGTACTCCAGCTGGCCGGCAAAATCCCAGAAGAGAAATGTGAAGTCCTCAATCTGGAACTCACTGATCTCTATCCCAACAGTTCGCTCTTCCTTGGGCACCAGTTTGGAATGCCCTTGTTTCAGGCTTTTACAGATGGTGGACTTCCCTGCTAGTGAGGCCCCCAGGAACATGGCCTTGACCCTTTTGTCCTCCTGCCCCAAACCATGTTGAAGCTGGATAAAGTAATTCCGTATCTGCTGAATGCCACCAGCACACACTTCACTAGGCGGCTCCCGGAGGGGATTTCCATTGGCCTTAAACATTTTCAGGGATTGCCTCTGAAAGAGCTCCTTGGGGAGCTGGCGAAGGGCATTATTCTGCACATGGAGCTCCTGTAAGTTTGTCAACTGCAGGACAGGCTGTGGGAAGGTCCGGAACAGGTTGTTGGAGATGTTGAGGTATTGTAGGCTGCCTTGACAAGCTGCCAGGTCCCTGGGGAGGGCACAGAGACGGTTGTTGTTCAGCCGCAGGTGTTTAAGTCTGGGAAGATGGGAAAAAACTCCCTCTGGGATGACCCTGATTTGGTTCTGATTCAGCTCAAGCCTTTCTAAACAGACGAGGCTCTGGATTTCATTGGGAAATTCCATGACCTCATTCTTGGACAGTATCAGCTTCTTCAGGTTGTAAAGCTTAGAAATGCCAGAGATGGTCCTGAGCTTGTTCCTGTCGAGGTCAAGGCTCTCCAGCATGGAGTTGCTCAGGACTTCTGGAGGCACCACACGCAGCCTCTGGGTAGAGAGAATCACTTCACGCAATCCATCCTGCTGTGGCTGACCTGGACATATGGGACAGGGAAGGAGGTTAAGACCAACTTTGACCTTCTTGGGGTGCAGACCATTTTTTCCCTTGAGCTCTGCATGACTTTAGGATCATTTTGGCTGGCAAGGAAAAGCAGTGGAGCTGGTTGAGCAGTGCAACCACAGTTGGCGCATGAACAGCTCCTCCAGAGAGGAACTGAAGCAGAGGTACAAGGATCTTGGCTAGGACTGAAGACACAGGAAGAAACAGTTCCCACCAGATGTTGACCTGTAGACCAAGCGTCACATTAACAAATTTGCTCTCATGCTTTGATGACTGCAAGAGCTCCAGTCACAGATGCATCTAAACCAAAACTGGCAAGGTTTCTAATCCCAGCAGCAGGCTGGCAGGGCAGAGCCAGTGTCAGGAGGACAGCTGCTCTCCAGATAATTCACCCAGCCTGCCCTCATCTCTTGACCACAGCTAGGGAGATGCGCTGAGAACAGGGCTAGCAAGTTCAAGTACTTCCTCTCTCACATCCTCCTCCCCAGGCCCTACTCCAGGTGCAGATAATGCTGCTAGTCCCTGCCCAGATGCTTCCAGACCTGGTAGACTAGGGGAATAATGCAGGGAGTGTGGGGTTCCCTGGATTACTCCCCTCAGTGATGGCTGAGAGTATCCCCAAATGGGAGGGTGTTTAGAGCAGAGAGATTTGCACGCAAGGACAGGGCCAAGAGGATGCAGGATGGGTGTTGCGTGATACCAGAACAAAACATGGTTAGTTTAGCTCTCCTCTCCCTTATTTCACTTCCTCCCCATGCTATCCCCCTTGTGCAACACACCCTGAGTCATCACACCATTTCTCAGCATCACCACTTAATGCCGGGACTTGCTACAAGCCCAGCAGGAAAGCAAGCTTTCACCCTCTCCCAAGCACCCATTCTCTCCTTCAGGCACAAGCTAAAGGACTCTCACTACCCCTCTGAACCAGGGCAGTGAAGAGCCCGGGCAGCTACTCACAGGCTCTGGGCTGGGCCATGGCCTGGCAGCAGGGCACCAGCTGGATCCTCTGGGTGCTCGGCCTCCCCTTTTGGTTTCCTCCCTTTGTTTCGCTCCCCGCCTCCCCAGGCTCTGCCTGGGAACCCCACCCTCTCTTTCTCCATCCAACCTCAGAGCTGCTCTCAACAACCCGAGTGCCTCTGGCCAGACACCAGGGTCAGGGCTAGGTCCCAAAAGCAGTTGTGGAGGTCTCCTGCAAGACGAACACGGTGGCAGAGCAGCTCCTGAGTCAAATCTTCAGTGTAGCATCCCTCCTAGCTTTTGCTAAAGGAGCTTTTGGCATTACTACTGTTGCAGCAGCGTGAAAGGACACTAGCAAGAGTTTATGCTGTTACCAAACTACTGCATGTGTTGATTAAATAAAATTTCTTCCCTTAAACAGGTCATAGCATCTGATCCAAGAGGGCCAGCAAGTAGTACACACATGATACTAGAAAAACTGTTTTCTAGAATGTGTCAGAAGAGGTGTTTTTAGGTAGTCTAGAATGTGCCAGAAGAGGTGTTTTTAGGTAGGTTTCTTGTTGCCTCTCCCGCAGGGCAGCTTACAATTGAATGGATTTATTTTTAATGGCAGACAGAATGAAAAAGCCAGTATCCTTGTTGATATAACTTCAGTGGAAGGCACATGCAGAAGGTATAATTTCCAGCGTCAGTGCCCCTCCAGGCAATGGCAGGTGCAGAGGTAACAAATTTAACAGGTCTTACAGTACAGGCACTCCTAATACACCCTGCAACGGACTGTTATCCTTACTGCAAATTCAAGGCTAACATTAACAAGGATTTAAAGCAGTGAAACAGTCTGAGGAGCAAAACAGACTGACATTGTCTTCCTGGGAAACAATGGAGTTGCTTCCATTATTTGGTCAAGTCTTGTTTTTCACACCACCTACCCTTTTTCACTCATGCAGACAGGTTATTCCAGAACTGTTCCTCTGACACACACTGGGAGGTGTCCCATTTCCAGCTTAAGTATATGCACAACTAGTTCACATTCTCTCATTCTTGTGCCAACAATACCATAAAAATGTCTGAACTTTTATTCTGTCAGGAAACCTATCAGCAGTGTTTGTATTTACAACCCCACACCTATCTCCCGAGTATGTATTCTAGCTACAAGTTTAGCTTGAAAATTACAGCTTCTCTTCCATCTGTTCTTCTGCAGTCAGTACTGAGTCTTTTCCAAAAAAATCTTCAAAGCAACGCCAAAGTTATCACTTCCTATACTCCATCCAGGCTCCACTTCCATACAGGAAGCACACAGAGCCAAAGAATATTCACTCCAAAATGCTCAGGGCTCATCCATAAACACTTCTCTAGGATAGCAAATGATGGGAGCGAAGCCTTGTGCCAGTCCCAACACTACCGGCATACAGCCTTTTTTTTGTTTAAATAATGAACTCCCCAAATGAGTTACTTGGAACCACAGGCAAAACTACAGTATGCAAATAAAAGTCTTATGATCAAAATCAGAGTAACTGAAAAGTCAGGAACACCAGCAGGGGACCACAGGTCTTGCTTTTTGTGAGTTTTCCTCCACTCGCTGTTGGGGAGGAAAGAGTAGCAATTATCTGTTTTATACAGCTCATCCCTGAGGGCCAAATGCTTTTTCTTTGAAGACAAGCAGCAAGACTGTCCTCAAAGAGGGCAGTTTCCAAGAGGTTAGGAAAGCCCTCATGTAAGAAATGTTGTCATCTGGTCCAACAGGCCACGTGCCTTCTGTTCCTGTGAAAGGAAAGCCAGTTTCTGAGTTGTAACTTAATGGGTTTCCCCTTCATCTTCCCTGTGAAACATCTCCTCCCCAACACAGTTAAAAGGGGAGTAATCCAAGACAGGTTCAAGGGTGCCAAATATATTTTTAGGTCACTGTATTTCAGATGGTCACTTAAAAAATCTGTTGCTCTGCAGCACATGCAGGCAAGGAGTGTCATTAAAAAAATCAAGATGAAGTCAGTACGTGTGCTGGACTCCTTCGATTCTTGAGAGGAAAACCAGTTCTGCAGAGGTGGAGGGACAATTACAGATCCAACTCCAGTCCTCCTCCAGAAACACGGTATTCCTTACGCAAGAGCCAAGCATGCAGGTTTATACAGAACAGCCAGGGCAGAAGGCAGATGCAAGACAAACAAATGACACCTGCTATAGGACTAAAACCATTCAAAATAACTTTATAAACTCTCTCACATTTCTGCTTTGTACATCAGCTCAACCTTATCCCTCGGGCTTCTTACTGAAAATTCACAATGCCTGCTTTTTGTTTTGCTGTTTCCTGAAAGGCAGAGACAAAACCAGTCATCAGTGCATTATTTACACAAGTGCAAAACAATCTCCCGCCCCGAAATTAGGGTTTTTTCCACTAATAAGATACTTTCAACAAAATGTAAATAAACACCATCGCGAGAGCCATGTTTCTGAAGTCAGTTTATAAAGGTTAGCTCATTTCTGCAATCCCCAATTGCCAGAGCGAGTAAAGCTTTGCTCACCATCCAACAGGCTAAAAATACAACATTTCAAGTATTAAATCAGAAATTTCTAAAGACAATCCATAGTTTGATAAATAAACACAAGGGAAACAGTATACAGCTCTTAATATGCTGTATGAAAAGTGTCCAGTTTCAAACTTTAGCAAGACAAGTGCACAGCCCAAAAATGTGATCAAAGTAACCCTGAAAACTGCAGCAATCCAGGAGTCCCAAACATTATTCTCTTCTGTGTTTCCCCTCAAATTACTCTGCTGGTCTGAGGCATTTGTTATTTAGTTCTACATCTGTAGGTAATCAAAAAAAATTCCTAAATTCATTCCCATATGGAAACAATTCAAGAGAAGGTTCCATAGGTAAGTCCTATAATAATCTTGTGTCTCTGCACTTTGTTTACAATGAGGTGCAACTGCAGATCTGTTATTCCCACAGTGTCCACAGCCAGGGTAAGTTCAGTCCAAGTCATGCTGACCGTGGCTTGCTCTCAGTTTTCCACTTCACGTGTATCTTCACCATCAGCTTTCTTATGTTTCCTCATATGTTTGTATTTTTCCACATATGCCTTCACCAGGTTAGCCACCTTCATAGGGTTGATCTCTCCACTTTTGCTGTGGCAGATCTGCAGGGGATTAAAGGGCATTCTGTCAATTACAGCAGTTCAGGCAGGCAAGAAGCAAGTGACAGACAGGACCTAAGTGGCTGTCCCCAGGAAACAGTTCCTGCACAGGCCCTCAAGTCTCACGGCAGGGTACATACAGCAGAAAACAAAGCTAAGAGCAATATTTTACAATCAAGCATCCCAGAAATGGCCCAATGCTTATCTGCTGAGCAACAAATGAATGCAAAGGCATTACTCATTTTTGCTACAGGCTTTTCTACCCATCCATCCAGTTTTACACAATACGTGGCAACCAAGGAAGAGCTGATATCCAGTATTTCCGAAGACTTTGAGGAAGAAATGCTCAGATTAAAAGAATCTGGCGGTTTTGAGGGCCCATCTTGAGATACCGGAGAAAGAACAGAACCTACAAAGAACTTTATCCACGTTCAGAGAGTAGTTCACAGTGACTTCAACAGCAATTCATGCTGCTCAGCTCTCTTACAAACAAGACTTCAGGTTCATACAGGTCATGTAGAAGATAGGAAATTGCAGTCATTATTGCAGGAATTTTGATTTATGATGGAATTTCCCAGTGATAACAAGAATGCAGAGCAAGGAGAGAATACAGTTTGCTGAGGTATCAATTAATGCCTTGACCACAAGAGCATTACTTCCCCTCACAAGACAACATTTACCTAGTGATCAGGTATTTTGTAGCCATGAGCTGGCCAGCACTAGGATTTGAGACAAAAGTCAGTATCAGTAAAACTGTCAGGCCCTCTTTCAAGGTTCAAGGATATTACAAATGCTCAAGGAACTAATGCACAAAGTATTTTCTCACTTTATCAGAAACAGCTGACAATTCTGGCTGAAGTTCTTAGCAAGAGAGATGCCATCATTCTCACCCAAGGCACGTACCATGTAACATTTCAACTCAGGCAGCTGAAGCTTAGCAATGTTCTTGTCCACTGTAAACACAACCTTCTAAAGGGAAGAGACTGACAGGTCTCATCAATGGCACCAATCAGTCCTGCTTAAAGCAGCTTCTGCTTCACCACAGGACTGCAGAGTATGAGTCAGGGTCCAATTCAATTGGTGCCAATTGAATTGTGGCACGTAATTGCCAGAACTGGCAAGTGCAATCCAAAGTACTGCCACTTGTTTAATCATCTGCCCGGCTCCTCCTCTCCACTTCCTTGCACTCTGCCCTTACCTTTTGCACTGCTTTTCGAAGGATGCTCTTGTATTCCTCCTTCGTGATCTCCCTCTTCTGGTAAAATGGTTTGATGGCAAGTTTCACTTCTTCCACAGCCCTTTCCTGCATGTGAAGCTTCTTCATGTACTGCAGAGCAAAGAGCAGTTCATTACCTTGTGCTATCCTGGGAATGGTTTCTGGCTCTGTTTTTCTTAGAAATGCTCCAACAATGAAAATTATCGTTTCACAATTTCAATAACCCAAGTAATCACCTCAAAGTATTTTCCTTTACTGTCAATTGCAGTCTTGAAACAAATACCAGTTTGCATTATGAGGAACCTTTGTTTTATGTAATGTTTATTCTGTGTTTTAAGCAAGTGACTAAAACATCCACTTATTAATTTTGGTCTCCTCCTTCCCTTCCAACACCTCTGAAGTAAACATAAATCCATCAAAAGACATCAGATTATAAAAGCAGCAAATCATAACAGCGAATATAAAGCTTCAGATAGCTCTAAAGGCAATCCGAAGATTGCAGAGTTGCCTATAAAGTAATGATTACAAATGCCATCAAAACAAGTTAATAAAAACTGCAGCTCACAAATTCAGGCTCAGTGGGAAAAGCATCTTACTGCTTGGTTTTGTGGCAGAAAGTAAAACAACGGGCTATGAAGTTTTTGCTCTCATGTTACCATCCCTGACGTCCAGAGCAGATAGTCTGCACAGCAAACCCAAAACTCAGCACAGGACTAGCACTGCAAAATCTCCAAAGTATTTTACTATTTCTGCTTTTTCAGAGCTGAAAAGCAACAAGATACAGTCCTCCCTCTGCACAGGACTCTTACGAGAATTAACACTGATTTCAAAGGTGGAGGGAAAAGCAGAAAACGAGGTGTTTAGAGGAATTTAGACATTCTGGTTTCTGGGAAGCCCCTTCCAAACCTTCATTCAAGAAGGTTTCAGAACTTAAAGAATCCATTTTAGATACTTTAATCCCTCTATCTTGTTGTGATGAAGCAGGAGAAAGCAGAACTCTCAAATGCAATAAATCCCAGAAGAATTCAAAGAAAGGATTGCCTGGGTTATCACAGTCAGGCACTGAAACCAAGAGTGACAACAGGGCTGGGAAAATACAGTATGGAATGATTAAAAATCCCCCAAATTAAAAAATTCAGAGTTATGTATTTGCTACTTTGTAACATTCACTCACTTCCTCATTTTTTGTTTTATCCACTGGAGGTTTGGGTGCTTTGATCTTTTCTTCTTCACTTCCAACAGAAGCAGCTTGGATTCCTGGCTCAGACGCAGTAGCCAGACTGCCTGGCTCTGGAGTGAGGCTCTGTCCTGCCACACAGCCAAGCACTGGAAGACTTCCCTGCATGATAAACTGAACTGTGGGCTGGCTGACCGGGGCGTAGGGAGGAAGGCTGGAGGGCAGAGGTGGCGTCAAAGGGATATTCTGACAGTACACCTGTGAAACAGATACCATTCTGTAAATGCTTGTGCTTAAAGGACAACATCAGATCAGGATNGGCAGAGGTGGCGTCAAAGGGACATTCTGACAGTACACCTGTGAAACAGATACCATTCTGTAAATGCTTGTGCTTAAAGGACAACATCAGATCAGGATTTCAGAGCTGGGAGCTACCACCAGTCCCTCTTCACCTTTTGACCAGTGGACAGCACAGACTGATGGCTCAGGCCAAGGCCACCAAGCCAGTATTTACAGTCTCACCACACTTAGGGAGAAGCTCACAGCTTCTCAAACAGCACCACCTTTCTGCAAGTTACTGCAGAAAACAAGCAGCATGAATTAAAAGAAAATACATTTCTTCAAGTGTAAGGACCACCTGGGAGATTAAATTATTACAGGTTATGGGTTATATGAAATGTACCACACGCAGGCAAACTCTGCCATGAGGGGAGGGTGTTGCACAACGAGGGCACAGATGAGATGTGATGCCTTCCATGACACTTGGGTGCTGGAATAGGAACCAACCTGAGAGGAATCTAGATCAGGAAACATAGGCTCAGGAATCATATAATTGGTTGGAGGAGGCTCATTTAACTGCACCTGATTTAAAGTTTGGTTCATGTCCTCTGCTTTCCAGGCCCCTTCTTTTGCTCGCTGAAGTTTGTAAAACGGCATCCCTAGGTTCCCCAAGAGAGGGAAAAGAAAATATTTACAAACAAAATAAACATAATGTGTTGAAGATTCAAAATTAATTACATTGTTAAAATAAAAAAGATCTAACAACAACACTCACTATAAAAGGATGTGTTTAGCAGTCATCCACATTTAAAGCTTCTTATCATAGAAAACTTCTCACCCACTTAAGAAATGGCTTTTTACTGCATTTATATGAGAGTAACCAACAGGAACCACACAGGCAACTCTGTCAACATGAACAGCACGGGATCCCAAACTGTGTTTAACAGCTTTGGTTTAGCAGCACTCACAGAAGTGAGCTACAGGGATTTATCATGCTTCCTGGCTCTGAGAAACATTTATAAATTCTGAAGGCAAACCCACCATTCCAGTCAGCTGCAGAAAGGGTGGGATATGGGCTGCCAGTTCAGAGATAGGGCTGCAATGTGCGCTTCACAGCCCAACAAGCTGCTGTTGAGCTGTGCTGACAGCACGTCCTCTCCAATTCATTGAAACAGCTCACCTCATGATTTCAACCAGCACTCTCAGGATTGGGAACCACAGGATCACCCCAGCTCGAATGACAGAGCTGTTATACTACAACACTAGGCCTTATACAGTCCGCTTCTACTGCTCTTTGTTTTCCAAGAGAGACTTACTTGGAGCTTTTCCAGCAGACAATGTGCCGCTTTCTTCCTCTTGAAGATTCCAGGTAACTCTTTTCACTGGTGCTTTTGATTTCAAGGCAGGACCCTGAGGTACCACTTCCAGTTCAGGTTTAGTGAAATTACTCATTTTCTCATTTGACACAAAGCACTCCTCTTTAACCTCCCTCACACAATCTGTAATTTTGCCTTTGGATGAGGTTTGAATAGGTGCAGCCGCAGTTGGAACGTGCACGATAACTTCCTTTTTCGGGGGTTGTTCTGTCAGAGATGGACATAGCGCAGTATTTTCTATTTTAACTGTAATCTCTAGGTTTGTATTGCTACAGCTACTGAGCACTGCTGGGTCAGTACTACTCAATAATTCTGTTTCAGCAAAAGAATCCACACTGCCAATGGGAACACAAATGTTTGTGATTTCTGGCAATGCAGTTTCACTGGTCACTTCCTGACACATGGGCTCCACCTTTATAGTTTCTTGGACCTCTCTCAGCTGCACTGGAGTTTCAGGCTGTATTTCCTCAAGTTGGACATTTGGTTGGATGGTTATGGAAAGCTCTTCTAGCACTAGCTCCTCCTTTGGCTCTTGTTTGAGAGAATGGGGTTGCTCCACACACCTGGTCAAATTTTCAGGTGAAGCCTTTTGATCCTTTTCTGGTGGAGAAGGAAGCGAGGTCTCTTTTGATCTGTGTTTTCTTTCTTTGGAACATGACCGTGATCGCGGTCTTTTCTCCTTTGATTTGCTGCTCTTGCGCTCCCAAGATCGAGATGCAGAGCGAGACCGAGACCTCCATTTTCTCCTCTCCCGAGATCTGGATCTTGATCTTTTTCTGTCCCTTGACCTCAAGCTACTGTCTTTATCATACCTCTCATAGCTTTTGTCTCTCCTGTGCTTCCGCCTTTTAGTTCTCTCAGTGCTATTTGACCGGGAACGGTCCCTCCGCCTTGATCTTGATCGAGACCGTCTTTTCTTTTTCCTATTTTCATAAAACTCAGAAGTACTTCCAGGACTATACGAATGCGACCTAGATTTCCTTCTCTCCCTAGACCAAGAAGTTTTTGCCTTTTTATCCTTGGTTTTATCCTTCATTTTCTTTTTTTTAGATCGTTCATGACTGCTAGAACGGTCAGTAGAAGACCTCCTGCTCTTGGATTTCATTGTGTGTGTTTTGCCATGCTCTTCTCCACCTGACCAAGAGGCAGATCTGGAGCTTCGGTCCCTTGAGTGCGCTCTGTCCCTAGACCCTGAACGTGATCTCTTATGCTCTTTGACAAGTGCTTTTTTCCTTTTCATCTTTTTCTTGCTTCGGGGACTGGAGTTTGAACGGGACCTGGAACGTGATCGCCTCTCTGTTTGTTCTACCTTTTGGACTTTCTGCTGCTCATCACTCTTTGAGGGACTATCTGGTTCTAGTTTCACATTAATATTAGGTCTAATCAATTCTTCAGCATTAAAGAACACATGAGGTCCATCTCTGCTTTCGTTCTTTAAACACTCAGTATTAGAAATCTGCTTAACAGCAGCTGAAGTACAAGGACTGCTTAGAAAGTCTTCTTCCTCCATATTGTCTCGTTCTTCTGTATCAGAGATCTGTTCTACAATCCTGCTTTCCACCGTCATGCCATCATGAGACTCTGCGTTACCAGATGGTACATCAGAGTCAGCCTCAGATCCAAATATATTTTCTAACCTGTAAGGGGTGAAACGACGGACAGTTTGAAATGTTTGAACTTTTGGATTGTCAATGGAAATAGTCCTGGTAATATTAGTTAGTGAAATCCCTGAGCCAAGTCTTTCAGGACTGCTGTCTGCCGAACTTGAGTCTGATCCTGTTGGCTCAAAGGGATCATATATTTCACTTTTCACCTGCTTTTTCTTAACTGAGAAAAGAGGTGAAGGATTCTCTTTCTGTTGCACTTCATCATCCACAGGGCGGAAGGTGTTACAAAATCCTGGGTTAGACAGCCTGCTTGGATGTCCTGCATTTCCAGGAATATTGATTTTAAAGCTCTCAAAAGAGCCTGGTCCTTTGCCCCTTGAAGTGCTCAGTAGTGATGAACCACTATACACACCAGTACCAGTGGAAAAAGACACCCCACTTGTACGTGTCTGCTGCTGAGGTTCCTTGGAATTTGACTTCTGACTTTCCACCTTGCTACCCTTTCCTGGCTGATTAGCGCCTTCTTTGCCAGTCAGCTGGGTTATACAGGAGCTGGGGATGTCACAGCTTTGGCTTCCTGTGGGTTGCGGCTCCACCTGCTTGATGCTGGTTTCTTTTTTAATCTTTGGTATCCTGGGAAGCTCAAAGATGTCAATTCTCTTGGAAGGTGGTTTTAATGGCTGCCTCACAGTTACAGCTTTTGAGCCAGAATTCAAGTTACAGCTCAGGGGCTTTAAAGATGAGTCAGTAGGTACAAAGGTTTTAGATTTTCCATTAAATCTGGGTATTTCATCTAACTTGGAGCCATGCCTGTTCAAAGTGGCTATATTCTGAGTCTGAACAGACCTGGGTGTCATTGAATATTCCGATTTTACAGTTGCCTTTTCCAATGCTGTCTGTGCAGGGTTTGCTGCAGATTCAGTCCTGCTCAGTGAGGGCGAAGGTGATGAAAACAAGCTTGAAGAGAAGGGTCTGGTGTGAGTACTCAGCCTCGAAGAAACAGAAGGTCCAGCAAAGGAGCTACTTGCTGTGGTCCCTGAGTGCACGGTACTTGGTGGGGTGTTACGCCCTGAACCATCATCCACTCTCGAGTCATTCGTGGATTTTCTGTGAAGTGGAGCTATGGCACACAAACAGATAATTAAGCTTTTCACTTCCTGCCAACATCAAAAGAAATCCTAAGCTAATTATTTTAAGTTCCACTTTGGTTTGCTGACATACCACACAGTAATAAGGCAGCCCAATAGTTCTCCTTGTCAGATACTCATGGTTTAGTGCCAGACAACCACATCTTTGAGGTAAACAATAAATTGTTCTGTTCTGTAGGTATCACCAGATTAGTGCTTATTATCCTGTAGTTGCTGATTGACAAAAACTGGCTATAACAGAGGATGCTATGAGTGCTTACTTCAGAAAAAAAAGTCCAAATTTCAATTTTAAGAGATTAATTTCAAATACTGCACCAAGGGAAGACAAGCTGGAGGGGTTAGCACATATTTAGAGCTCTACTCTTGCAAAGAAACTTCTTGCCAGGGTCATCTATACTGCTTTTCAAACTGAAGTACAGGTTACAGGCATGGCAGCAATCCATGACACATATCAGAAAAACTGGGCATTAAGGTAACTCTAGTCTACCCAATCCTACATTTTATACGTATAACAAAGCATGAAACCACAGCAAAGTTCTGAAATAACGAAGCCTTTTTCCTGAAATAACAAGTTTTGCAAGAAGAAAACTATGTATTAACATCAAAATCCTCTGGTAACATCTCAGCTCTGCAAATAAAACAGAGACAAGTCACATTGTTTCAGAGCAATTGTCTTATAAAACAGATTACTCTTGGCAGCCTTAATCTACCCTATGTATTCAAATGCTCAGCAAGAGTACTGCCTCTAGGATCAGGGCAGATGTCAACCAAACAAAGAGGCTGACTGCACTATGAAGTGCCAAGTCCTTACCTGCTTTCTTTGCTGTCAGTGAACCATCTCTGTTGATGACCACATCTGAACTACTCATCATGAGAAAGCTCTGTCCAGACAGGATGCTTCCCAACAGATCAGGCACAGGAGCAGCTTCTGCTTCGTGATCAGGACTCAAGGCAGGTACACTGCTTCTGCATGTTTCAGAGGGGTTATATTGCCTTTACTCTTAGAGCACTTGTTCTATACACACACATTACATTAAAAAGAAACCAAAGTCAAGGGCACAAGCAGAGGTCAGCCAGGGAAGTTCACGTGTAGTTTTGGCTTCACTAGAGTCATTCAGTCCCCATCTCCCTCTGACAAACAGAAGGTGAAGCTTTTACTGACTTGCCACAGGAATAATACAAGATATGGATTTGTGTAATCATACCTGAGACCTCTTGTTAGCAAATGCTTTTAATCTTATTTAAGAGTGGTGCTCACTGTGTTGTGTATCAGGATTATCTTTCCAGTGCATTTAATATGCATTTTTGAAGGATAAACCACTGTTCATCATTTCAGAGATATTTCCATCCCAGCTGCCTCTCCCATCCCCACAAAATCACAAACACAAATGTATTCCTCAGGTCTACACTCCTATCTAAAACCATGACACAGCTTGAACTAGTGTTTAGTACCAGTCAGAATACACAAGGTGCCACAGGTAAGGTAGGCAAGAGCATGACATAGTAAAAATTACACTGAGAAACAACAGCAGTGCTCCAATACAAGAGACAACGCAGATTCTCCCCTTTATGTTTTACTTTTATGAAGATGGTTTTAAGTTCTTGGTTCTTAAAATATGGACTGAAAAGGTTTGGGTGTTTCTGGGGTTGGTGCTTGGCTTTTGTGTTGATGGGATTTGGGGGTTTGTTTTGTTTGGGTTTTCTAAAAAAAATAAAATTCCAAAGGGACCAATAGGCCCAACCCTTTGAGGGAGCTACATTTCATGTCTGTATGACAACAAAACAAGCTTTATTAACACAAGGTACACTGAAACACCTGTAATAACATACAACAGAAAGACAAAATGGGAATGTTAAAAGAATTGGCTGCTAAGACCAGATCAGGAAACTCAGCATGGTCTAGGCAAACAAAGCCTTTAGAAAAATGACTATCAGCTAAACAGTTCTACCTTCTAAACAATATCCTACTCAGGTAACTCAGAGGACATGGAAAGCCTCCTGAAAGGCCTCCTTCAGAACTGAGATGGAAAAGTTAGAAAACACTCCAAGTTATCATGGAAATATGCTATCTTAATCCTGAGAAACCAACCTACACCATAAGTCAGATGCACTAGAGGACAGCCATGTAAACCTCTCACACCTTTAACCACTGAAGCTGAGCTCCCTTCATTTCTTTTCAGCTCTCTCAGCCTTGCAGTTGGTACCCACCTCAGTGATTTTCCCCATTCTTTTTCTTCTCCTCATGCTCCTGCTCCCTTTGTGTTACCCCTCAGTCCAGAGAATTCCCTGTGGCTGCCGGGGAGGGGGGTCACCCAGTGCTCCCTGGCCTTGATAGGCATGTAACACACAGACATTTGTCACACAGCGAAGCTACTGTTAAATTGCAGGACTAAACAAAGGGTGTTTTCTCAATTTTCTGAGCACCAACAAACGGCAGAGGAACTGGGTGAGGCGGGTTCAGCCCTCGACTTCTCTGCATGTGCAACTAGATTCCCTGGCCCTCTCAAAAAAGCAATCAGATTTTAAATGGTTAGTGAGGCTGGATTTAAAATATGCTAGTGAGGTTACTAAACAAACACAAAACAGAAAGCAGTCAGATTAGGATGGAAATAACAATTTTAATTTTCACTGTAAATACTAAAGGTATTATGAAACAGTGTCCCTCAACATAAAAAAAAGAATCCTTGCACAAACTGATGTGTTTATTTATCTACACTTGTGCAGGCATGTGTGTACACAGTCATTTTGAAATATACTCAGGGTAAGGAAAGGGTTAAACCGGGATGATCACCCGTTTCCTCTTTTGTTAGAGTCATCAGGCAACTGCGAAAAATAAAATTACATAAAACAACAACGGATTTTTACCTGGGAAGTCCCACGGAAATGGGTCGAGCTACAGGACGGTGAGACCTCAGTGCTGACTGGGAGAGAACCCTCCTTTTGGCACTCAATGGTGACTCTGGATTTGCTGGAATCTCTTCGTTACTGTAGTAAAACACACACACAGGTGAACTCTGAAATTGCCTGAAATGTTTTTCACATCAAATAGATAAAGTAGATAATACTACTGAGACAGATACAGTTTGAGAGCATAGTTTGTTTTGTTATGGTACATTCAAAAAAACATTTGTCCAACCTACTTATTTTGTGTGGGTATATAAACAGAACAGTGTAATTCAGCCAGCAAATGTAGAATTTTAATTCTAAAATATTAAATGGATAATGTCCTTTTATGAAAGGTTTAAAAAGACTTATTCAGTGGCAAATTAAATTTCACCAACAATAAATAATTCTACTGTCCTCTCCCTAGAATTCAATGTATAAGAGTCACACAAACTCTGGCCTAGTAAGATTTCTCCTCATTTTAAAGTGTCTGTAAAAGTGAAGATGAAGGGCAAACATGGAACATTCCACGGGTTCTTTTAATTCTATATTGTCAGTGTTTATTTTATATCAACTATGATAGTTATCTTCACTTACAATAAATAAAAAGTGATGGATCAAGATCAGACTTGTTCAGATCCCAGGCTTTCAATAACCCCAGAGATCTTATTAAAGCTTTCTACTAGGCTGATTATTTCAGCAAAACTCTTTAGAGAAGGTTGATTCTTTAAAAGCTCAGCAACTCTGACCCAGCAGGAAAGAAAGAACAGGTCAATGTGTTACTATGAGTTGTGTATCCAAAGCTGGCTTCAGATGCGAGATCTACACTCTGCACGAAGTCACACACACAAACAACCCAACAGGTGTGAAATTATCAGGTCCCTGATCATAATCCAGAGATATCTTACCTTTCATAAGGATCCAACTCATATGGATCCCCAAACACAGACAGGGAAGCTGCGCCAATATCTGCTCTCATCAGACCAAGTGAGGGCTCCGTTGGTTTGTACATGGAAGGAAGTGAGGCCCCACGCACAGGTTTACTAAGACCAAGAGTCCTTGCAATACGGGAGCGAGTAGTAACCTCATTTCTCACCTGCACAAAGAGATTGGGTCATTTGTATGTTAGGGCAGGTATGTACTTTGGGTTTAAAGACCCAAATTCTTCATAGACTAAGTAGAGTCATCAGGTTACTACCATCAGTGGCAGAAGTGGTGTGCAATCGTGGTTTATATGAGTTTTAAAGCATTTATTAAACTTGTAAATATGGCCTATGTGTCACTTCAAACAGAGACTACATGTACCAGATTTAAGTGACAAAATACACTAAGCTTCTAAAAATCATAAATAATGTCAATTCAAAATTGTTGGTTCTTTACTAAAGGAGGACATTCTGTCTGTAGGATGTAAACTTCAGTACAGTGCTGAGTGTCCCCACCTCTCATGTGGGAGACCGGGGGTTCAATTCCCCCTAGGGAGGCAGTGGTGCTGTTTAAGAGTTGGACTCGATGATCCTTGTGGGTCCCTTCCAACTCAGAATATTCTGTGAAACTCTGGTTAAGGTAGCTGATGTCAAACGTCAGGCTGGTGCAAAGTTCGGTATAATTCACAAGAGAACATTATCCAGAACTGAAAGGAATTTTGAGAGCCCATATGGTTGATTAACTGGGTTTGCAAAACACAGACACAAACACCCATAGCCTATTAAAAAGAATAGGTGCTGACAATTTTACCTGAGCTTGCATCAGTACCACGTAAACACTACAGCTGAATGACAAGGCAGAACACAAAGCCTGCAGGACGTGCCTTACAGTGTGATCTCAACAGTTCAGTTAAGAGGATCTGTCAGCAAACTCAGCAGGCCTGCCTAGAAGTTGCAATTAATTTCCACATACAGCATCTTTCTGGAGTACATGGGACACATCCTGCACATACTGTGACCAAACAGAAAGCTGCCTGCTACGACTAAGACAGTATTTTTTCCAGCTGAATCCCCTGTTATGGTGCTTTTACACTGTAACAGAGGGCTGAAAATGGCAGAAACCGACTGGCAGAAACTCACATGTGATCTTACTCTTGTCTTTTTCCCCCTTCTCTTCTTTGTCGGACGCTTGCGTCTCCTCAGTTGTGTCCCTGAACTCTTCTTTCCAGCAGATTTTGTCTGGGTTCTTCTTTTGCCTCCTACTTTCTTCCGCCTCCCTGATGGGAAAAAAAACAAGGACCTGGCTAACTGCTAGCACTGCATTTTACCCTGCACTCTCCTTTTCATCCTCCCATGACACCCAAAGTAGCTCAAAGAGGATACAGAGGATACACAAAATGTGACATCATGAGGATTTATTTAAAAATAACCTTCAAGGCACTTTTGGGTGGAGGTAGTATAGGGAAAGAAAAAAAATGCATGTGGGGTAATTCCCCAGCTGCACAGGTGTGGCAGGACACAGCTAATGTAGAGTATTTTGTATGATTCAGGCTTTCCTAAGGGGCCTGATGTCCTTACCAGTTTTTCTTTTCTGCCTAGTGGGAGCCCGTGGTGTAAGAGGACGCTGGTAGGTGGCTGTGTTCAGGCCTGCTACAACTGCCTCAATTGTTTCATCCAGAAGAGATGACATGAGGTACCTTGGCACATGCTGTGAAGGGGATTAGAAGTTACAGGATAATACAGATATCCAGAAATCAGCAACAAGTTACTTATAAAAGCATATGGTGAAAAATGGGTTTGAGACTCAAACAAGCAAACCAAGGTGAGAGTTAAGCAATTGTATCACTTTTTTCATCTATTGACCACCATGTTGTACACCTCAGTTTAAAAGAACTCAGTAACTACTAACCACTGTGCTATGGACAGTTAGCATAAAACAGCTGACCTGCTTAGGAGGGCATTTATCTCAGCTCTTGCACAGGGTCCTTCCAGACAGGCCCACTCACACACCCCAACCTACCTGAATTTGCCGAGCTGTTGTTATCCGGTTCCTGTTCACTGTTGCTCTGACACGTTCACTCTGCCGAGTCCTGGCGATAGCTCGGGTTCGGACGTGAGGCCGTAGCCTACTGGTGGTGGGAAAAACATCAGCCACAAGGGCAGCCACCTCTTCTTCACTGACATGATCTGCATCTTGAAAGAAAAGGTGCTGAGGTCACTTGTCTTTCTACAGCTGAAACCATTCAAACAATTTTGGACAAAAAAAAAATCATCTCAAATCTCCCTTTCTTAAACCAATCAACTCCAAAGGATGGCCTCACCCGCCTGAAAAGGAAAGAGCACAAGACACAACTGCTTCAGATTGTTTTCCTAGGTCACAGAAACTGCTCCTCCCTTGGCAACCTGAGGTCAGTTATACCAATAACTTGCCTCAGAAAGGTTAGAGAATGCTTGCAGGAGGCAGCTCCACAGACTGTAACTGCAGATGTAAATCTTCATAAACAAGATCCTCTCATCAGGCAAGAGTTCAAGTCAACTCTTAAGCTTCAAGAGAGAATGCTTATCAAAACAGTTATTTAAAACAGACAAAACCACACATGCGTCACATTACCTAACTCAGGAGAAAAATATTTACTTTGATGGGATACCACAAAATCCTTACCTGCAGCAGCGCTGGCACCCATGGGGGCACATGCTGGACAGAACCATTCATCTACAGGGACTTCACTCAGAGGAGGATTAAGGCATTCCATGTGATACCTTCCAGGGGGGGAAAAAAAAATAATCAAACAATGTGGTCCTTAACAAGGGAAGAGAAACTTTTACCTCTATCCAGATGCTACATAAGACACTCATTTTCTTAAGTTTGAAACTACAGTCTGTGCATCTGCTCCCACCAGTCTCCAGGGAAAGGATTCTAGGTGATAGTTTAAGGGTCTTCAATTTTTTCACCACTTTAGGCTCAAAAAAAGCTTACGAAAGTAAGAATTTTTCCTCCATTGTGTGGTAAATCACTTGCCATTTGAACCCAAGTTGCAAGAATTGTGCAGAGCCAAAACTGATAGTGGTAAGAGCAGCACTGAGGTGCTGGAGAGACAGGCAATCAGGAAACAACATCAGTTTCCTATAAACCAACAGAGCACTCACATTACTGGTACTTATGAACATTTTTTGCATGACGAGGCACAGGCCATGTGCAATGCCTTGTTATGATAAATAAAGGCACTGCATCCCACATGATTAAGACAAGAGGTGATTAGGATTTCTGTGTAACTGTAGATGTCAGGTTGCAGAGCACTGGTTAGTCACTGGCTCCATAATGCTGCTCGTAGGACTGGAGACTAAGCACACCGACTCCCAGACACCATCCAACTGAGAACTGTCCTTATCAAACCTCAAGGGGAAAGAAGAGAGCATGATGCTTCCCTAACTAGGCCTTTGAAATGTTCTCTGCTCAAGAGGCTGAACAGTCTCATTGCCACATAGAGAAGCTACCCAGGAAAGCCTTTCAACATCACCCAACTTGAGTTCCGTGATTTGTTCAATCAAGCAATTTAAAACCAGAGAAAACAGGTCAGTAGCACAGAATTTTTGAAGCAACTCATGTTGGAGTTACACTGCTAAAAATAATTAAATCAAATTTTCCAAGTAAATAAGATGCTTTTCATGAAAATGGAAATGCTTAGACCAAGTTCCCTAGGCAAGGAACACAGGGAGACCACAGTTTTCAACTTAGAGTTTCAGCTTCAAATTAGCAACTTTATGACCAACTTTGCTCTTTTTCGATAAGTGAAAACACTACTGTTATTTCTGATGTAGTACAGCGTTTAAGACTGAAATAAGAAAAAAGAGGAAAGTTCTCTATCTCACCTTCTGTCAGCAAAATTCACTGCCTGATAACTTAGTGCCTGGCCACAAAGGAAGAAAAGGGAAGGAAGAACTATCTAACCCCTTAATCCCAGTTTAGAGCAATACAAAAGAAGCAACAATGAGAATACAGCTGTTAAATCTACCTTCCTTCCATGACTCCAGTTTGAGATTGTCTTTCAAATCTGTTCCCAATCATGTTGTGGTAAGCTCCGTGTGCACTTACACTGTCAAAACTGCCAACTTCACTTCAGCACATGAGATTTTACACTCTTTCATGTAAGGAGGACATGGTATGGTATTTTGTATTGACAATTAATATATATTTTAGTGTGAACACAATATTGGCAGATTTTACACTCTTTTCAGAGATTTAAGAAAATGAAGTTGAAAAATGCTGCCTGCAAAAAATCAGTACTTTAAAATTAGACTAGAAAAGGATATTCCTTCTTTGGGAAAGGAGAGCTCGTTCTCCAACTGCCAGCTACCAGGAATGAGGTAATTTCCCCAAGGAATATTGACAAGTAATATTGTTACGTTTAGGCCAAAGTCATAGCAAAAGTACTTGCAGTAAGAACTTGATTACATACTTTTCAAATGATGCCTGGGAGTTCTGAAGTCACCTTATGACCCACTTGACAAGCAAAAGCTTTCAGCCCTAAAACTCTGGACACTGAAGAACCTACTGCAACAGCTACCTAGAGCCCTTTGGAAATGGGAAGAACTCCATCACACAGAAAATCATCACAGCCATGGACAATGCTAAATCTTGTAGAAGGATAAGATGATATATTTGTTTTACAAAAAAACCAAAACCAAACCCAAAACAACAGAATGCAAAAAACCAGCCTGGAGGCAAAGTCACCTCACTCACTTTCACCCTTGCAGGTTCATTTACTTTCATTCTTGCACCCACCCTCTCACAAACACAAAGACTCTGTGTGCCCAAGGGGTCTGGCCAGGATTATTTGTGTGTAATGGAGAAGGTGAGAAACACTGGCCATCAAGTCCTCAACACACCTCTTAAGCTCTGTGACCAGCAGTGAAGAACAGATGTTGGACTTCTTGTACCTTCCAGGAAGGAATGGACGCTTTTTGGGAACTTCTGCCTCATTATTCTCTCTCAGTTCTCACAAACAGTAAGAAAAATCAGATCCATGAAATTAAAGAATTTTGGTAATGGAAGTAGCCCTGTTCTTCACCTTCTTGACATCAATCTCTGTTCCTAACATCAATGGAGTCATACATCCATGTGTCACACCTTAATGCCATCAGCATTTTTTCTACTGTTTGTTCAAATGACTAGAATCTTTTGTGTTCGCACCAATCTTAATAACATTGTTACACAGTTAAAAAAATTAGGCTGTTGCATTCCAACAGGTCTCACCTGCAAATGGTTTCACTGGAAAAAGATTTGATAACTTACATTTCTAGGATAACACCATTATACCAGACAGTCTAAACACTGTAGAAAGCCATGTCTAGGTAAAAGCAGAAACTCCATTTCACAGATATCACAGAATATTATGAGTTGGAAGGGACCCACAAGGATCATCTAGTCCAACTCACCATCTAACACCCGTACAGAGACCGAGAGCACATCCCAGAGCGTAACACCAACCTAGATCCCTCACAGCCTAGCAGGCCACTCCGAGCCGGAAGGGGCCCAGGGTCATCCAGCCCTACACCCCCCAGCTAGACCATGTCACTAAGCTCCTCGTCCAGTCTTCTCTTGGCAAAAATAACTGATGACATTTTCAACCTAGTGTCAGGTCAGACAGAAAATCTAGAGGAATAAAACTAGGATTTGAAGCAATCCATTCTACATTTTTCTGGAATTAATTTCAGCCATGGAGAGCTAGTCATGACTGCAAGTGCTTTTTCCAGGAGGTACTTCCGGAAGTGCCAACTCAAGAAAAGAAGCATACACAAAGAATATA
Organism: Pitta sordida; assembly: GCA_013390025.1. Taxonomy (NCBI): domain Eukaryota; kingdom Metazoa; phylum Chordata; class Aves; order Passeriformes; family Pittidae; genus Pitta; species Pitta sordida. Next base: position 515,270 of record WEKX01013718.1, on the reverse strand, counting down.
TTTTAGCAAAATAAAGACAAAAATAAGAAAACTGTATCAAACTTAAGAATAAAAATAAATAAAGAAATAGAGTAACTATTGAGAGATCACAAAGGATAATCTGAAGCAATACCCTGAGTTGAGATTGGCTTATGAAAGTTCAGAAAGAACTAAAAGACATGACTTCAGGTAACATGTATGCAACACTGGTTTTGGTTAGGTACCTTAAACTCAGTGTTCTGATGATGCTCTTAACAATATTTAGTGTTCCTGATTTTGCCTCTTTTCCAGAAGGTGAGTGAGTGTATACAGACACTACGGAACACAAAGACAAAACGAGATTTACAAAGTATCTAGTTAGCTTCTTAAAAGAAATTTTTGAAAGATAATACATACTACATATTCATTGCATGGATCTTTGTTCAATGGGTAAGTTTTGAGATCATCAAACAGAGAGTGCTCAAAGACTGATTAAACAGCACAAAGGCTTTAAATTTTAGCAGAAAACCGTACGCCCAGAGTTGTGTTCAAGTATTTTGGTGACTCTACTTAAACATTTATTTTATTAATCAAGGAGAGGGAAAAATATATTGGCAGAGACAGAAGTAAGCAAAAGTAAGAGAATAATTTAAGAGTTGTGGCTCTAAAGGCAAAATATTTCACAAAACTTCAGATCTTAAGCATTTCTCCTGCACAGCACCAATGCCCAATCAGCTGGGAAAAGTTATGCACCCTCTTAAGGAGACAAAGGATGTATGGTTTTTAGCCTTCACGCACCCAGATGTTGCATGGACAAGCACAAACACCTTCATCACTTGAAGGTATGGCCACCTGTTTTGAGTCTGCTGCACTGATGTGCGCAGGACTCTCCACACACATGCTGCTGCATGAGCAGAAAATGATCCATCACATCACGGGGGTGGATGTTTGCACTACAAGCACACGGATACACAGCTGGCCACACGCTGAGTCTGAAGTGAGGAGCAAGGGGCAGCCTACAGACCAAACAATGGCCAGCCATGCAGGTGCTCCGTGCACCTCAGCCTTTCTTACCCTGCGTCACAGCCATCACAGAGCAGCAGGCGATCCTCGCGGTCACTTCTGCCACACACCTCACAGAAGGTTGGATCATCCTCTCCATCGTTACCCTGAGTTTTTGTGTTCTCAACAGGAATCTAAATAAAAGAGGGATTCATATTTTATGCAGACTGCAGCACTTTTTAAAATCCGTGGTCACATTAGCAGTACCTGCAGCAAAATCTGAAAGTGAAGGAACTGAGAAAGCTGTTAGGTACCAGAACCTTCATTCAGTTTCATTCAACGCATCAAGGCCATGATCAAATGCTTGAAAACATCTACTTATCTACTGCCACACACCAACACCTACAGAAAACTGTACTTCAAGAACAGGCAGAAAAAAAATCCAGAGGTAAGATCAAAAGTAGTCAAACAAAAAAATGCCAAAACCAAGACAAAAGAGGAAAGCAAACTTCACTACTGCTATATTACTTATAAGTTAATTCACCTTGCTGTTAAAATGCAAACAATAAACCAGTTCATGAAAACAGAGCATCAAACTCCTAAACATCTGCAGTGACAGCTCTCCAGTATTCTTTTGTGAGCAACTACCAGTGCAGACACAGCCTTTCACAGCTCTACCATTACCTCACACCTCTCCCCCCTTACAAACCCTCTGCTACACTGCACTGGGAAGAGGTCATGTACACATGTATAACCTAGGTTATTCCTATTCATACTATAACAGTACTTGCAGTACACAGGGTACTTTCCACATGTGGACAGTCCTATCCGTGCAGAACAGTTTTCAGTCAAATGTCCACTATGGAAAACAGGCAGCCATGAAAAACACCCTTTCTGCCATCAGAAATGATACCACAACATTGCACTGCAGGAAACACGGTTAAGGGGGAAGAAAAATTGTCACAGTCCCTTAAGAGGCAAACTCAAAGCAGAAAAGAAGTAACTCATCCAGATGCCAAGTATCAGATAAGCATGCCAGAAGTGTAAACCTTTTAATAACTATTTTGTGTCAATTGGCCTTGTTGTTTACTACAGTAGAAAGCTCACCTTTTTCAAGATTTTACCACCAAAACGTGCCCGAATGCTGATGTACTTAAAAAGGATTCGATCCACCGGACATGAGTTTGCATTCTGGAAAAAAAAAAATCCCAATACAGTTAATAAATGCATCTCTTTATTCAATTTCTAAGAAGGAAATCTTAAATTATTAATGCAATAAGCATTAAATTAATGCAGTAGTCATTTGAACAGCTACTGATCTTGACATCATAAGTACTTGAATCTGACTTATCTGGTTTGCAAACAGCCTGTTGGATCGGAGAAAACACACAGTTCTAGAGAAGTATTTATTATATGAAAGCAATTTAGTTATTTCTCAATTGCCAAAGCAACACCAAAGTTCTTCCAAACATTGCCTTGAAATAGTGCTCATGTTTTAAAGCACTTCCTTTCTTTTGGGTAAATAAGAAACTAGAAATGGCTTAATTACCATTGCTGCTCCTGCACACAGAATAAGTTTTGTTGTAATTCTTACCCTGGATTATGACTATGGAACTACACAGCTGGCAAGGAAAGCAATTATGAATATTATAGCTTTTTGCTCTTATTAGAGCAGAACAGCATGATCAGAGGGGAGAGAGTAGAGCATGCCAGGCAGCCACAGCATACCACAGACGAAACAGCTCACCTTGGACCACTCCACAATGCAGTCCAAGCAGAAGTAATGGGAGCAGTTCTCAGGAGTCCCAACAGCCTGATCCCTAAACGTGTTGAGGCAAATGGGGCAGTTTTCACCATCCTCGTCAGAGGAGATGCTCGCTCCGTTCAAGTGTGGCTCCAACTTCGAAGAATCAGTCATTCCCTCCACAGTGCCCTCAGTTTCCTCCTCCTCTTCCTCCTCTTCATCATCATCTTCACAATCTTAAGAAGTGAGAGAGAAAAAACAACTTGCACGTGCTGCAGGGCTTCAGCAATGAGAGCAGATGGGGTGGGCAGGACACAGTACCAGAATACAGAAAATTCCAAGTAAGCTTATTTTACAAAGCTCCAAGGGTGAAGCACAGCCTCCCCAGTCTAAGGCAGTAAGTTTTGCTGGTTTATTTCCTCCTAAATCCCTTCACTGAAAAGTGAGTAGTCTCGCAAGGACTTAATTAAAAGGACAGACAGCAGAAAAACAACAGATTATCAAAATAAGACAGTAAGCTATGTCAGACTACCACTGAACAAATTGAAACGAAGTTATAATAAAGTTATAATGTATCCAACTTTTGTTTTCTTAATAGACACCCCAGAGGGCAAGCAGCAGCAATACACTCACCTGTGCAACAACAAACTCAAGATTTCACCAGTAAATCAGGATTTTCAAGAGTCAAGGGATTTAAGTGCCTTGGAGATCACTTAAACAAGCTTGGTTTTGAGTAAAATAAAACACTCAGTACACATTGTTGAAAGGTCTTTTTATTTTTAGTGCAAAATACAAAGATGTGTGTTAGTCTTTCCCTAAAACCTGTGAATTATGTTGATATTTTCAAGAAACAGCAAAAAGATACCTAAAAAACCACACTCACTTTGGAGGGGGAAAGTGGCTGTTGTCAGGTTGTTGACTTTTTTTTTTTTAATGAAAATGGGGCTTTTGTCTTTTGTATTTTCTACTGAATTCTCCTGTCTGGACACAACAGAAAATACTCTGAACAATGGATTAATAAAGCTTTCTGGCACCTGGCAACAATTTCTTTATCTGTGTTCAAATCATTTTAACTAGTAACTTGGAAAACTGTGCTCTTCTCAATAAGCTTTAAGATCTGATAAAAACCCCTCTATTTTTGTCAAGCCTCATACTGAGTGCAGCAGTTTCAGAAGTACCTGTATCTACAGAGATGCTTTCAGTAAAATTAACAAATCCAAGTAACCTTAACACTGCTTTTTCCAATAAAAAATAGTCAAGTCTTCTTCCCTTCTCTGTAGGCATAAGAGCAATAGTGCTTTATTTCCAGAACTCCCCACCACAGCATTCCCCTTAGATGCCAATGCCAAAGCAAACCAACAAACATGCTTTCATAAGTGAAAAAAGAGCATGAGCCATTGCTGCAATTTTGACTTTTTTTTGTACTTAAGCTGGAGCAGAGTTCACTCCTGCTGACTGCAACTACACTACTTGGGTTAGTGGACAGTCTTCAAATGCACAAAAGCTTAGACTATTGGTGAATATTACTTATTCATTTATTACTATAGGATGGCCTGACACAGCTGCATCTGGGAATTTACACCTCATTGTTCATTTCTGGAGGAAAAGCTTTCATCTCACTCTTCTTTGGTTATAAAAAAAGTGCCTGTTAATGCACCTTAACAGACCTACCTTCTAATTCTTCATCCTCACTTTCCTCCTTGTCCTCCTCACCTCCGTCTTCCTCAGTGTCATTTTCTTCCTCTTCACTTCCAGTATCCTCTTCTGAATCACAGCTATTTCCACCATTGCTTTCTTAAAAATAAAAGAGGAAATCCCTATTTGATGCAGGCAGACAGAACAGTCAAGGACACACCACAGCCCCTGCTCAGGACATTACGCATGAAGTGAAACCCCAGATTTCCACAGTGGTATCAAAGCTGCCCATTTGGAGAAATCCAAGGGAAACATGTCAGCAGTCTGACAGACACAAGTTATGAAGCAAAGCAAAACAAAAAGCATCTCAGGGGAGAAAGAGATAAATGGTCACAAATAGAACTCTACCCACCCTTTCTGAGGGTAAATCAATAGATTCTCCAGCCTAGAGGCAGAAACACACACATGCAGAGAGGTTGCACTTACCTGTTTCACTGAGGAGTGCAAGACACTGCCTTTTGCCCTTTCCTAGAGCAGCATTCTTGTTTATCAGCTCATCCTGGCTGTCATCGTCCATGGCAGAACATTGGAAATCTGCTCCCTGTAAGAAGGCAGACTTCAGTGAAGCAGTGCACCACAAACACAAGGGGAGGCATCAGGCCTGTAAAGAGCATCCAACACATCTGTGGAGATGGGAATGGGAGAAGGGACATTGCCTTCCTCACACCATGGATGAGTTTTCCCAGTTTCAATTCAGAGGTGGATATAGATAGGTAGCTGTTGGTACATAAGGTTTCACAGCCCTACTCAGCTAGATAAAAGCAGCTGCATGAAAATCAGCTTAGGTGAAAGACTTGGCTTTATCTTGGGGTCCTGGATGACAGAAAAAGGTATAACTAGTACTCCCCACTGAAAATAAGAGTAGGAAAACTGCAAACCCCAAAACCATCTTGTGGACTAGCAATAAAATGCAAAACTGAACGGGATATGAGGCCCCTTTGAACTAGGCCTAGGATGACAATTATGTGTTTCAAATCAAAATACTCTCTTGCCCGGTTGTAAAGAAGTAGGATAATGTAGTTTCCTTTATTAAAAAAAAGCCTTTGCACATGTCTGTGGTGAAATACAGAAGTCTCAAACCTCATAAACATTATTCCGTGGAAAGGATGAGACTTGGTTTGGTGCACATTAATGCAATCACATTAAGTGCTGTGCATCAGCACAGACTGGAAGTAAAACTGACATACTGGGAGACGTCGCACGATCCAAATTCATAACGACAATCAAATCAGAGCTTTTAACATACAATCCTATAAAGCATTAGGACAGTCAGGCCCCTGACAAGCTTCTATAAGCAAGTCATGGAAATATATAATTAATTGACACTTAAAGCTAGAGACTGTATCTCAATATGATGAAAATGTATTCTCCTGTAAGTGTGACAGAGTTTCAATCAGATGCTCTTCTCCCACTCTCCCTCGTCCCCATTACATATCTTGCGTATTAAGAGATTTTTTGGAACAAAACATAATGTTTTATTCAAATGCTTTTGATCCGTACCTTTGCTTGCACGCTCCTCTTTTGAGCCACGTGGCACAGCTCTGCACTAGAAAGGCTTAAAAATGTAAGTTTTGCTAAACCAGCCTGAACTACAAATGGAGTCTTCAGTGCACAGGGAAAAAACATCCCAAGCAGAAAAAAAATTGAGCTTCAACACACACAAGTCCTTGTAAAGATTTTTCCTAACTTCAGTAAGAATCTTACCTAAGAGAGATTTAAACTTTTAGCTAAATTTGTGGCTGTTAACAGGAGTGTTTAAAAAACTGTTTAAAACCAATTTATGTCAGCTGAAAACATGCAGACTCATCAAAAGCCAACCACTCCATGATGCAACCAAAAAACCAGGAAGAAACAGTAGGAATTTTTCAAATTTCAGCAGTGCGTACGTTTGAATTATTCAAACTGAAACTCAATTATATAATATCCTCCCAAAAGCTCAGTTAGCTACAGCAATGCAAAATCTGTGGTGACGTGAGAGCCAGGACACCTAAAGGCAAAGTCCCCCAGCAGGGCCGTGGCAGGCACGTGTTGTGTATGAATATTTACAACCTCTGCCTGTGCCACTGCTCCATGGGCAGGCTGTGGGAACAGGGTGGGTTCCTGCCAACCTGTCACTGCCACAGCCCAGCAGCCACAGCACTCCTGAGCCACTCAGGACAATGAAGGCCAACCAAAGGCACAGCGGGAGTAAAACTATGGATAAGCCTCAGCTTCACTTCACGACCTCCATTCCCCTGCTCTCTGGTTTTCCTTAACACAAAGCAGGAAGCACAGGGAGGAAAAGCTCTTTACATTTCCAAAAGCGACTCCTACAAGCCATGGTTCTGAGCAACATATGCTTTGCTACCTTGCCAAACAGCATTCATTTCTTCACTGCAGTGGAATAAAACAACCACCCGTGTTATTTTTGCCTTGCTACCCAACAGAAAGATATTCTTTAAGCACAGAGGCAAACAAATCAGCACTTGTGACTTGACAATCTAAACTGACATATTTATGTTGCAAATACAAGCTTGTACTTTGCTTGGAGGCAAAACTCAAGAGTTAAGGAAAAGCTGGTATCGCAGCAAACAATTGGGTCTTCAAATCCTGTCAGGGAAGAGTCTGTTTTGTGGGTAGTTGGAAATAAACAAGGAGAAATCACGCGAGATAAAAGTGAATTTGAGATTTTAAGTACATCACAAATACTACCGTACAAACTTTTCCAGACTGGGCAGCTGCTCTTAAGAAAAAAGTGGTAAACCAAAGTTGACTGTATACCCAATATGACAGCTCCTTCTCCTGTTGTTTAAGGACAATAAGCAGCATTTCCAAGTTTCAAACAAATTACCACTGTGAAACACAAAAACATTCATGATACATTTCAGAGAGCTCACCCAGCTGTACAAAAGCCCAGTTTTCTCCAGCACTTACCACATGAGAATTTTTCTAATCCCCCGAGCCAGAACTAGCAAACACAAAATAGACGTGAAGGATTTTTATTATTATGCCAACCAAGACGTTTGGTTAAGGAACAGACCATAATCATTCCTCCAAGGCAAACCTTAACTATGCCCTCCTGTTACATAAAAGCCCAGACTGCTAAAAAGCAACCTGTTATTCCTGAAGGCCATTTGATTCAGGCAATTACAGCTGCTTTAGGGGGTGCCAAGGCCCTGCCCTCACTGCTGCACCCCACCCCTCAGTGCATGGTGTGCAGTATCCTGCATACAGACTTTCAGGCAGCTCTGATCCCCTCTTCTGCACCCCCCTTTGTAAGTCCATTCAAAGGAATTTAGGCTGCAACCCAGGAACACAGATGCATGGTGACCTGGCTGGACACCCCTTGCCTCCAGACTCAGTACCTCTCACACTGAGAGCAAACTCTCCCTCGGTTCCCGGTGCAGGCGGGTCACCCAAGGGCACAGCATATCCAGCTTCTGGACCACAGGCTGCACACAAGGCCGGCTAAAGGCAGAGACCATCCTACTCCTTAACATCCTCCTGTTTTCAAATTCTCATTGAGAAGAATTTCATGACACCTTAATAAAACATTAAGCCACGGAAGCCGTGAGTGCAGACCAGGTGCTCAACCACTTCACCCACACGAGTGCTCTTCCCCAGTCCTGGGTTTCCTTCACCAAGGCACAACCTCACCAGGACCAAGTTGCGTTTGTTCCCAGTGCCACCTCCCTGCCACAGCACAGACTCTGCTGTAAGCCTGGCTCTGCTGTTAACACAGATTACATTTTTACACAGAGATGCATTAAGTAATTTTAATTGTACAATCAAATAGCAATTACAAGTACTTTCTTTGAGCCGTATTAGCGACAGGGCTTTCTGTTGGCTTTAAGAACAGAGAAGATTAAGTGATCCCTCCCGAAGTGTTTATCAAACAAGCGCTCCAGTAAACATTTAGGTTTTTGAACTAAAATCCTTAGGCATTACCACAAATCATTAATTTAACATACTTTGGGTATGTTCCAGCCAGAAGGCAAGTGCAGGTTGCCAACCATCGAGCCAAACCACAGTCTGCAGAAGACATTAAAGCCCCATCTCATCAGACACAAAGCTGACAGAGCAGCTCTTCCAGCCACCTGTGCCTTCCATTCTAGGACCAACCTGTTTCTTCCTCCACCAACTTCTCACAGTAGTTTCTTGGTTTTTTTAGAAACACAAATGCTTCTAGACAAGGCATTCAGGATTATACACAGGCAAAGGAATGTTTCTCACAGGATCTTCTCACAGGGCCGTTACTGAAACATCACATTTGAAAAACCATTTGTATAACCAAATTTAAGTCCACTAAAATAGTCAAACATATGAGGTTTCAGTTCTCTTTGGCACATTTGCTTTATTTGTTGTTTGTTGGAAAGGGTTTTGGTTGTGCTTTTTGTTGGTTTTTGCCAAATCAACCAAATATGTAATTCAGTTCTCTCTGGAAAACCAATGTCACACATCAGAAAACACTGGGATTTGTTTCCAAGTTCACACGCCACATTAAAAAAAAAGAAACAAAAAAGGAGAAAAAAATAAAAGAAAAGAAGAGTTAAAAAATCACTGTTGTACCTGGCTGGAAAACATCTGGATGTGGTGTGACTATCTGCCACCAAAACATTCCAAAGGTAAATTAAGACAACTTGGCAGGGAATTTGTTCAGACTAACAAGAGACTCCTACAGCTCAGAGACATGCACTGCCAATCTTGCATGCACAGAGGGCTTTAAAAAGGTCCTCTAAATCTAAATTTAGATCCCTGTTTAAATTACAATTAAAAAAAATTAACTCTTAAATATCACTACCAGAGCTGCCCACAGAACTCAAACAACTGAAGCCACTAACAACCTAACAGATAAGGCACAGAAAACCAATCCTGGAGTAGGTAAGGAAGTGCTTATCTGTTGCCCATCATAGTCCTGCCCTAAATTTAGCCACCTTAAATTCCAAGACAAAAACTGTCTGCCAGCGCTTCCCCAGGAGCTGACACTCCGCTCCTTGGAGAGTTTGTATTGCAAACAAAGCAACACACAAGCTTTGCAAATGCACTTTTGAAGCGCAGCATCTTACCCAGAGGGGCAGGTAAGCATTTTGTACCTCTGTATTCAAAGCAGCAGCCAAGCTCTGTGGAATTCCCAGCCTGCAATTCCCCGCAGCCACTGGCTCCGCTTCCACCTGTGAATTAAACACTCCCCAACTTCACACATCCTCCTCTTTCTTAACAGGCTTCTTTTCTTAGCAAGAGCCACCGTACTGCTGAGTTCCCTTCCAGCACCAGTCTTTTACACCAGGCTCACCTTTAACTACAGCTTCCCCTAATGTTTATGGGCATGACTGTGGGAAAGAAAAACAAACACACAAAACTCCCACAAACTACACCCAAACAAACAAAAAACCAGCAACAAAAAGCTCACCCCCTCTTACGATTTCCTTTGTGCACAGCCCTACCGAACAAGGCCCGCGGACCCAGAGCAAAGGCAGTAACACATCTGGTACTTCTGCAGCGCATCAGCACCGCGCACACGGCAACAGCCTGCGGGGAGCCACAGACCTCAGCCCCGCTGTCACACACCACACACCTCTCCGCAAGCACAGGCAAAGGTCTGCAGCCCAAAAGCGGCCTGTGATAAGCCGGTACACAACAAAATCTGCCAGCAAAGAGGCATTTCTACTCGACAGCCCAGCTGCCGGCTGGAGGAGCTGAGAGATCCCCCGGGACTCGTTCCCAGCGGGAATGGGGGCAGGGGGAGGTGCAGACAGGCCGGAAACACCCGGGGGTTTGTTCAGTTGTGTCTGTGCTCAATGTGTTTATTTCTCCCTGTGGCAGCGCAGGCAGCGGCACCGCCCGGCCCCTCACACCCCACACGACATTCCCCGGCAATTCCGGGNTCTCTGGGGGGGTGGGGGGTAGCGGGGCGCTAAGGGCCCCGCGCTGTGTGGCGTGCGGGGGGCTGCGCCCGCGGGATGCTCCTCTCCGCCGGGCGCCGTCTCCCGGGGCCGGGAGCATCCTCGCACCGGCCGGTCCGCTCCGTGCGGGCACCGATCAGGGCTAAATACCTCTCGAAGGCAGCGCAGACCGCGGGNGGTACACAACAAAATCTGCCAGCAAAGAGGCATTTCTACTCGACAGCCCAGCGGCCGGCTGGAGGAGCTGAGAGATCCCCCGGGACTCGTTCCCAGCGGGAATGGGGGCAGGGGGAGGTGCAGACAGGCCGGAAACACCCGGGGGTTTGTTCAGTTGTGTCTGTGCTCAATGTGTTTATTTCTCCCTGTGGCAGCGCAGGCAGCGGCACCGCCCGGCCCCTCACACCCCACACGACATTCCCCGGCAATTCCGGGAGCCCGGCCCGCGGCTGCCCTCCCGCCGCGGCGTCTCCCGGCAGGAAACAACCCCACCAACACTTTGGTGCCGCTGTAGTTTACGGGAACGACGACAAGCGAGCGATCGGGACCCTGGCGGGGCACTCCCCGCACGGCCACGCAACTCNAAATACCTCTCGAAGGCAGCGCAGACCGCGGGGTTTTTTTCCCCGTCTAAGTACGCGTGGCTGGGCCCGACCCCAATGTTCCCGTGGCGCTGGGTGAGCGCACGCACGTAGCGGAGGAAGGGCTGGAGGAAGGGAAGGGCTGGAGGAAGGGAAGGGCTGCATTCGCCCTGTGCCGTGGGACGTGGGGCTCGGCCGGGCTGTGCTGGGCTGTGCTGTGCTGTGCTGGGCTGTGCTGGGCTGTCCGCCCGACGGCAGCGGGAGCGCAGCACGGGCGCTGCTCACAGGCGGACGTGAGCCAGAGCTAACGTGCGTGTCCTCGCAGACACTCGGGTCATTGTCAGGAGTTAGACGGGGGCCCGGGGAGAAAACGAGGTCCTTTTCCAGAGAACACAGAGCGGAGCAAAACCTGCGCCAGCCTTGGTGCTGCCTGCCCGCTCGGGGCCTGTGAGAGGGGCGAAGCAGGAGGCGTCGGGGTGAAAACCCCGGTGATGCCACAGCCGGTGAACACGCACCGCCTCGTGTTAGAAAAGGCAAGATCTGCGCTGGGAAGAAGCAACTTTCTGATTCCGTGTTAATTGATGCAGTGTTTGCCAGCTCCCAGGGATAGGATGGGGGCATGTTCCGCCTTTTGGCTTCCTGCCTGAGCCCATGGGTGCAGCACAGCACCGAGGCGGGCACGGAGGGCTCTCCTGCCGTCCGGGGATGCAGTTCCCTGTCACCGCACGCAGCCTGGCTCTGTGGGGACTGAAAGCCAGCTGGGAACAAAGGGAAGAGCTGCAGGGTTGGGATAAGCGGGGGCTCTCCCCGGGGCAGCACCGGCCGCGTCAGCAGGACATTTCATCCCAGAGATTAAGGGCTGAGCAACGAACTTGTTTGGAGCTGGAGGGGGAGCAGGGAAGGAGGGCAAACAGCACCCACTAGCACTGTGGTGAAGCCCCCCAGGCCCGGGGCCTTGCCAGGGCAATGTGCTGATCATCCTCTCAGCCCAGCGGGTCTGGCTGTTCCTGTACAGACCCGGACGATGGCACATCCAGAGCAGGGCCCGGTGCGCCCGTCGCTTGGAGCTCAGCGATTCTCCTGCCGCAGCCCCGTGTCCTCCTGCCTGCCCTGCTCGGCAGGCCCCACTCCACACAGCGTGCTTCAACAAGGCGCACGGGGAGGTCCGAGCAACGTCCAGGGCTTGGCTGTGCAATGCAGCCAGCTGTGCAAGCACCGCTTCAAAACACACTCCTTCCCTGTGTACTTACAGTCAAGGGAAGGATTTTTTTTTTTTTAATAAAACCTCAAATGTATGGTGCTGCCTGGAAGATGAGGGACTTAGTGGAGCACAGCAGCCAATGGCATATGGGGCCCGTGCCCTCCAGAGCAGCCGGCAGAAGCAGCAGTGCTCACAGGGAGATGTTGGGGCATTACTCAGTCATGTTACTCTCCCCCCCCAAAAAAACCCCAACCTATTTTTAAACAAAGTATTTTCCATAGTTGTGCCTTGCTTTTGTTGTTGGCTCACCCCTGGAGGGCAGAGGGGCCGATGTGCTCCAAGTCCGATTTCTCTCCAGCCCGGGCACCAGCCTTGTGCAGGGGAAGATGTAAAATACGTGACTTTTTCCCTGTGGCTGCTGGTGAAAACAACCCCTCCCCCCCACATAGCAGGCACACGAAATGACAACAGAAACAGCCTGTCATTGTGCGGGCTGTCACGCAGAAGAGGGGCTGCCCCCTTAACCCCCTCCCCACTGGCAACAGGAGAGCAGAGCCGTGGATGACTGGAAAAGCGCTTCGACTCAACATGTAAGGAAATCCTTTTGGTGCAGAATCGCTATCAGGGAGCCCAAGCTTGGTTTTTCTTCCAAATCTTGCTCCAGGTTGCAAAACATCCATCGGAGCTGATGCCAAGAAAATTTTCACAAGGGATGCAGAGCTCTTGCCGTTTGCCGGACAGCTCACCAGGGATCAGGTCCGGGGCTGCTGTTTGGTCAGTGGCCACATCTGCACCTCAAGTATTTTTTTCCTGACAATGAGCAGTACGAGTGAAGCGGGGGTCTCACCAAACGGGCCCATTCCTCTAGATGTCTAAGGAGGGGCTGTGTGTGACTTCGGGCAGACGGGACCCAGCCTGCAGGCTCGATGCCTGGCTCTCTGAGTCTCCTAACGAGGCTATTCCCACTGCGGGACAGCGCAGCACCCATCCATAAATCTCTGTCTCTGGTGCTTGGCAAATCTTCCTTGAGGTGCACTAAAATTTTCAGCATTCTGGACGTTTGCTTGGCTGCGGCTTGTAGACTGCTGGGCGGGAGCGAGCCTTCCCTACGAGAAAGTGAGAGCTCCAACACAGAGGACGTTCAGAAAGCCTCCAGCCGCCCGTCCCTTTCTGGGGGAGGAAGTTACTGGAAGGAGGCTCCGGGGCCGAGAGACCCCACGGAACCCCCCTCGGTGCACGGGACCAGCTCCACCCCCCGCCACTGCGAGGGGCACTCGGGCTCGCCACACGCTCAACCCGGCGGGGAAAAACTGGGTCGGAAATACACAAAAAAATGAATGTGACACCGTGACATTTGATGCTGCAAAGGCAGAGGGGGGCAGCGGCCGGGGGGCGGCCGGGGACACCCCGACCCCCCCGCACCATCCCCTCCGCACCGCCTACGTGCGCCCCGACACTGCCCTGATGGCACGGCCCCGGCGGGCCGTACCATGGGCCGGGCTGCGGCGGGGGCGGGAAGGGGACGGAGGGGA
>WEKX01013718.1:443756-501512 GCA_013390025.1 Pitta sordida | reverse complement strand
ACTCCACTGTGCGTGTGACAGCGGCTAACCTGCTCCTCGGACATCGCTGTGCGGCCGCCTCGCCTCCACGGATCCGCGCCTCGACGCCCGCCTCCCCTCCCGGGCACCCAGGTGAGGGGCTTCTGCGTGCCAGGCACTCGGCCTCCCCCGGCCCTGCCGCTGCCCTGTCTCCAGCGGTGCCCGTGCTCAGCCCCGCAGCCCCTGGCGCACCGCCCCGCCATCGGCTGCGCTGCCCGGGGAGCGTGCGGGGATTGAACATCTCCTGCAGCGGGGCTCGGCGTGCCCAGCGCCAGCAGAGATGAAGGCAATGGGCCGTGTCGGCATGTGGGTGGTAAAGTTGCTCGGGAGGGATGACATGCCCCCTTCTCTCCTCCCCTGCTCTTCTCCAGAGCAAGTAAGTGCTAGTGGAACTCCATACCAAGTTAGAGACTGGTGACGTCTTGATACCCGGCCAGTGACTAACTGAAGTGCTATTGCCAAGGGTGTGTTAACAGAAGAAACTCTGCCTAGTATTGCCCTGGATGAGTCACATTTAAAGAGAGACTCTCTAGTATGTTAAATGAAAAGCAGAAACAAGTCTCATTTTCCTTTTTCCTCGCTGTTTTGTTCCCATCCCATTTGCTTGCTGCCTTCTGCTCCTTGTGCCAGGGCTGTGCTGGTGCCTCAGCCCCTGGTGCCCTGGCTGGGCATTTGCAGAGCTGCCTTGCATGATTGTGCCATGATGTCACGCGGGGAGCTCTGACTTCATGGCCCTGAGGAACAGGAAGGCGAGCTAGGCAGGGACTCTTCCAGCCACCCAGGGTGGCTGTCACAAAAAACAGAGGAAGTGACGAAGCAGATGGCTTCTCCTACAAAGTTCTCTCTTGTGATTTTTGAGCTGGTGAAGAAGCTGGGTAGTTGAAAAGTGTCTTTTCTGAAGAGCAGCACAGCTTTATCATCAGCAAGTTCCAAATGACCAGCTAGGATTCACCACAGATTGCTGAGGTTCCCTGAAAGGACTGGGGTATTCTCCCCCTTGTGTGGGCTGCTCCCATGTAGCTCTGGACTGCTGTAAAAGCTTGATCTTGAAGGAATTGGCAGTGCTCTGGTCAGTAAGTAGTTAATTGCACAGAAGGCAGAGCAATGTCTGCTGTGTGGGTAAAGTCTTTCACTGAGAAATTTTGCCTGTCCCCATCTCTCCTGTGTGCTTTTATTTGTCATTTCTCCCTCCGAGTTCCAGAGGAGTGTCTGCTCTTCCAGAGAAAAATCAGCTCCCTGTGTGCCCCGTGCAGTGTGGGTGAGTTCAGGATGCTCAAAGAAGCTGGAAAGTCAGGAAAACCCCCTGAATTTACCAAACCTGTTTTCATCCTTTTTCAGAAGCCAAATGGGCCTTTTTTTTTGATGGGGGTAGTGCAAGGGGTGGAGGGGGGCTGACAAATTTGCATCTGTCTCAGCCCTGAAATGCTTTTTTGCTCCCTAGCTGCACCTAGAGCATCTTCCCACTGCTGGTCCTGAGTAGGCAGGAGCACAGCGTAGCCATGTGGAAAGTAGGGAGAGAGGGAAAGCTGGTGCAAAATCCACCTGTATATGACTGTGTCTGAAAGCTGAAACTGAAGCCCGCAGTCCCCTACCACCTCAGTTTATAGGTGACCATGCATGTAGCAAACCTGCATGTAAAAATGAAGGTACTCTCTTTCTCTTTGAAGAAATAGCCCTGTGTTTGGGACTGTGCTGTCTGATGACTAACCCCTGGAGATGCCACTGGCAAGAACAGCTCTGCAGGTCGCCTGGCAAGAATTGTCCCAGTTCCCATGAGCAGCACTGTGGTATCCAGCTTCCTGCTACCTATGGAACCATCCTGTTCAGCTCCAGTAAGCAAAGGGAAGGGGTTGAAGTAAAGTTTGCTTGTTTGTTTTTGCCTTTTTTCTGGTGTGTCTCCAGTAAGTGGGGGGAGCAAACAGCTCAATTCCTGTTTTTTAACATTCTTGTGGTGTGATTCAAAACTAACCTGCTGTGCTGTCACCTGAAGCCTTCAATAAATACTGCAAAACCAGTGTTTGGGTGCTGATTACTGTAATCCAGGGCGCCAGACCAGCTGAAGAGGAAAGCTGTGCCTTCTCAGTGATGTCTGATATACACTGCATGCCCTATGCCTCCTCTCTCTTATATTGCCTCTGCAGCCAGGGAAGATGCCTTCAAAACAAGAACAGAAGGTTGTGGCCTGGTTGTCCTTCAAGCAGAAAGCCCAGCATCAGTGTCTTCACTCCTGCCCTAGCCTGAGAGCCCCTGAGTGCTCCTGACTGAAAAGAAAATACATCAAAGCTATGACCCCCCTTAATTTAATATTTTTCAGTAGCTAATAAACAGATTTGTGAGGTTATACTTAGCGTGGTAACAAGAGTAGTCAGGTGCTCCCCCTCAAAGTGATGCTTTGAGATTTTTGGTGGGAGGCAGTGGTGTACCTTACAGGAGGGGAAGGATATCAGGCCCATTGAAGACCTTCTGTGCTCCTCAAAGATTTTGTTTTCTTGTTTTAGCACTTCATGGAGGGAAGCAAGCAGGCCTAACCCTCCAAGTGTCACGATTAGAAGCACCCATCATGTTCTGTCTGTGGTGCGTCCCAGTGGCAGGCCCTACGCGGTGAGCCTCACCGAAGGAGCAAGCTATGAGGAATAGAAGGAGTACATGAATTGTTTAAGAGGAAGTCAGTTAGTTAAATGCAAGCAGGGACTTATATAATACATCCTAAAAAAAAAAAAATTCTGCTGGCAGGAGGTTCCATTGGGAGAGAAACTTGCTCATCCATAAACAGGAAAATTTCCCAGCCTCCTCCAGTGCTTTATGATTTTTTAAATTTTTTTTTACAGGGCAAGGTAGAATGCACTCAGTCTGTATTCTGAGACAGAAAGAAAAATCATCATAGGAGATCAGTCAGTGCTCCCTGCATGGCCACGCACACCACTTCAAACAGCTCTTCTCCATCTGCAGTGAACTACCCTGGTAGAAGCTGTGCACCTAGGAGCAAGCAGCAGAGCATCTGGACACCACTTGGGGAGCAAAGCCAACAGGCATTTTCTCCTCCAGACATTCACACCTTTTCTTATGTAACTGGAGCTGAAGTGTGTGCTTTAAAAGCTGCTTGCCAAATCCAGGGGCTGGGAGGCAGCACAAACGCTTCTAGTACTGTAGATGAAATTTAGGGGGGAAAAAAAAATCAAAACCCAAACACTGAGGAACTCGTACAAATCTGTAACTGCGCTCTGGGGGTGGTGCAAGTGTCTTGAGAAACTGTACTGGCCTGGGGCAGTGCTGGCACCCAGACCACCATCTGCAGAGGATGCTTGACCTGAGGAGTTGACAGTCCAGGGTAGATCTGTGAGGAGCTGGGGGCCTTTTTTCTTATACAATGTTAAAAGAAAGAGAATTAAAAATCAGGTCGTACATTGATGAGAAGAGCTCCAGGGAGGCTTGAGGTGGCTGAATTACTCTCTCCTGAATAGTGCCTTGTGCTGACAGAGCCTGCAGATTTATTTGATTATTTAAAAAAAAAAAAAAAAAAAAAGCTGAGGCTATTCATCAGTGTAAAACAAGTATATCCTTTGCTTTGTGATTTCTGGGTGGCAGTGCAGCTACTAGTGAGAAGCAGCCAAGGAAAGAGCCCATTCCCGCCCACTACAGGGAAGGAAGAAGCTGCCCACAGTGCCCAAGGGACATGGGGACACAAATCCCTGCTCAGACAGGCATAGCATCCTCGAGCCACCCCATGCACTTGGATCCCTGCCTTGCCTACAAGCCAGTTGTTCCCTCTCCAGTACGCGTCGTACGCTGGGCTTTTGGTTTGTTTTTTAAGGGAAAAACAGTAATTTATTTGCTTTGTTTTAATCTCTTAACAATGGATAATTCCTTCCTACTGCTCTGTAGTGGCCTAGAAAAGGACAGCATCATCTCCACTGTAGCAAGAAGGCTTGTCCCAGGGCATAAAATTTTAATTAGGAACAATCACGCAGCCTTGAAATGGGAATTGCGAGCAGCAAAAAAGTCAAACCATCAATAAAATATTCAATGGCAGAAATGTATTATTGACACAGACTTTAGAGCAGATAAAAGCAGGACGGTGGGGGAGCTGGAGTGGGTATTGAGCCTCACTCAGTTGAACAACACGCGGAGACCCGCACGTTCACCCTGCCATCACAGGCCCCCCGTGCCGGGAGGAATATAGGTCACCCACGGCTGGGGAGCTCCTGAGGTAACGGATGGGTTTGATTAACGCCTCTCCCCCACCGCCACGTGCACCACAGCAGGGACAGAGGTGTTAATCAAAGCAATTTATTACCTTACAAAACGCCACTGCCTAGGCAGCAGCTGGGTGATGGGTTGTAGAATACAAAATGAAGAAAATCTGCAAAATGCCGCAGTCTCGAGCTTAAAACCCAAGAGTTAGCCCCTGGCCACAGTACTCTTCCCAACCCCCTGGCTGATTAGCAGACCTCAGTGGGGGGACAGGGTTGAGTTACATTGTCTCCCATGCAGCAGTTCCAAATCCTGCATCCCAGCCAAGGGGTATCAGCTGAAGGGCCAAAATCTCCTGTGATACATATTTTAAACCTTTATTTTCCACATCCTCCCATAGCTCCCTCCAGGAAAGACTGGTGCTGGTTTGGCCTGTGAGGTCATGACTGAACAGAAGTAACCCACATAAACAATAAATAATATAATCATAACAGAGGGAAAAAATCCTCCACAAAATCAGATTCAAATTAATTGTCTGCCCTGTTTTTCCCAATCGGAAGTGCCCTAAGTGATGACCCTGTTCTCTTTGTTACTACGTAGTTATTTTGCAGAAGGCAAGGCTACAAACTTAGCCCCCAAAAAGAATGATCCAGTTTTTAACCTGCAGAGGTCAGTTTTTCAGGGCATGCAAAGGACCTTTCCACAACACCCCAAAATCTGGCTATGCCCAAGGCAAGTGAGTTTTCTGAACCCACTTTTTGGGTGTTTTTCCCAAGCAGCACTGAAATGCCCTTTACAAACTCTACTGCCCTCTGCTTCTCTTAGCAAGGTGAAATAATTTTAAAAGCAAGGGAGTCCAAAAAAATGAGCACATGAAGTTCAAAAAGTAAGCAAACAGGAGAAACTAGATGCACCTGCGTGGGGCAAATGCATTTTAAACTAATTTTCCCTGGAAAATTAGTGGATGAAGAGGATGAAGAGGAGCTTAAAAAACAACCCACCCCCGCCCACGCAAAAAAACCCCAAAACCAAAAGCCCTGATTCAAAAAAGACAACATCTCCCCACTGTGGCAGCTCTCCAGTTGTAACCTAAGACACAGCTGTACCAGTGATCTCCCAACAAAGCAAATTTTAATCCTTCAATATCACTTGACCAACCTGCTGTGCTGCAGTGGCACCGTGAAAATGGGCTTTGAGAGGGTCATGTCCCCAGGGACAGAGCCCAGCAGGGTCTCAGGGGAGATGCTGATGGTCAGCAAGAGCTGACATTTTTGGGTGCTGTTATCTAGGTGCAGACAAAAGGGCTTGAAGGCAAATGGCAGGTTTCCTCTTACCTGCTCCTATCTGCAGCTGAGCGCCTTCTCCTCCTGTCCTAAAGTGCTCCAAGCTGCTGCTGTGCATTATTAAAATGTTGTCATGTTTCATCCCAGAGATGGCCACATCTCACTGCAGACAAGCTGCATCCGCTGGCTGTAAAGCACTTTGCGATTTTAAAAAAAAGAAAAAAAGAAGAAAAGAGCACTGTGTGCATAAGACTCAGTCAGTTATGAAACACTTACAGCTTTAATTCAGCAAAAGAAAGAGATGGCTTGGAAGTAGAAGAGGCAGCTGCGGGGTGTGCAAATTGCTTGGACGTGTCCATCAAGCACCAGACCAGGAGCTGGCAGGGATGGCCCACGACAGCATGCTCACTTTGCTCAAATCCTTTTCCAAAGATTTATTGAAAATTGGATCTGTGGCAGACAGGCTTACATTCACACAGGGAAAGGGGGATTTTGCAGTGAACATCAGGCCCGAGTCATGTTTTTTGCATATGATGCGTTGAAAACAGGCTTGGGGATCTAGACAAACTCATCATCTCCCCAAACCACTTTGGTTTTGCAATTACAGTGCTCCTGCAAGTTTCTTGGGTTATTGGGTCCCCTCCCTTCCTGGAAAGCCCTGTTTCCGCAAAGATACAAAGTTCATGAATATGCAATTAAGCCCTGCCCATCACCCCACCCCCCTCAGCTGCAGAGCGATGCACGGTTTCCCCAGGACCACCCCATGCACTGACCCGGCTCAGGAGACTGAAGGGGATGGTTTCTGCCATTCCCATCCAGGGAGTCCTGGGATTCCTGCCTTTTGCTGCTGTACCAAGCCCAGAAACCCCTTGGAAGCTGGTGCTGCCTGAAGCCCTGAAGGCGGTGACTACACCCCAAGCAGAGACAAGCGGGGCCAAGTCTTTGGCCACTGTTTGTTCCCTGGCGTGTCCAGCAGGGGTTGTGTTTAAAGCCAACTCAACTGCATATAAACATGGCACATCGGCTGGGGTTGCCATGTCACTGGGGACTCTGGGGCCA
Source organism: Pitta sordida (assembly GCA_013390025.1). Classification (NCBI taxonomy): domain Eukaryota; kingdom Metazoa; phylum Chordata; class Aves; order Passeriformes; family Pittidae; genus Pitta; species Pitta sordida. Next base: position 494,961 of record WEKX01013718.1, on the reverse strand, counting down.
GCGCGGTGGCAGAGGGAGCAGAGTCCCCACTCCCTCTGAAGTGGGAACAGCCCTGGGAACATCCCCCAGAGCTCTGGGGCTGCAGGGGGTGGGGTGACTGGTGGGGCTTATTTACATATTCATGAGCTGTCTACCTTTGCAGTGTTACCTGTGAATGCCCAGGCGTGACTTTTGCGTGGAAAAATGAACTGCAAAGGATTGAACCCACAAAGAGCTGGGGGTTTACTGTAAAATACAAGTCAACAAATGAACAGAACAGTAACTACTGGCCATCAAGTTAAAAAAAAATAATCAGGAAAACGTCACCAGGAAAATGTCCTGCTACACACCACCACTGGGGAAGGGCTCATTCTGCAATTTTTTTTTATTTTAAAAACAAGTTGAAAAACTAAGCAGATTTAAGAAAAACAAACTCCCGCTCTGTGCTCCACTGCTCCCTTGAAGCATGGTCCATGGCACCATTGAAAGTGGATTTATACTACAAGCTTCTTATATTTAAAAAAAGAAGGGGCAGAAATTTGTCCTAAAGCTGCTCTTGTGCCTCCCCTGTAGCCAGTGAAGAGGCTGTTTGTCACAGCCCTTCCTGCTGTGGCAAGATGCTGTAAAATCTGTTAACTTGCTCCATCCAGGTGAGCATCCAGGTAGGTCTCCACTGCAGCTTTGCTCCCCTAGTCAAAGGAGCAAGGACTTCTCCAAATGCACGATGGGTCTTTTGAGGAGGCTACGCAGCATGGGAACATTGCTGTTTTCTGTTGAATATAGAAACTGCTTTAAAAAAGAATAGAAGGGGTCCGCAGGGGAAGAAGGTTGCTTTGTGTTGTCAGGCTCTGGTTTTATTTTATAGTCTGTAAAAATGCTCTGGCTGTCCACATCCATTCACGATCCAAAGCAGTAAAAAAATATATAAAATATATATATAATATGGTTTATTTATACAGTTACACTTGCAAGGCAATTGATCCTCCGCTGCCCAGGCCCTTCTACCTCCAGATGCTCTGCCTGGTTGATACAACTGCAAGACAAGAGAAAAAACCACCTGAGTGATCCTGACATGGTGGGTGAGCACTCACAAAAAGGGGAGCAGAAAACAGCATGTATTCGCGTGCAAATTCTGAACTGGGAGAGGGACCTGCAGATGCTTCAGTGTCCAGTAAGATGGGGGTGGATGTACTGGGGCAATGGTGGCATTGGTGGGAACAGGATGCTAGGATAGCGGCAGCATCGCCATGGTGGGCAGGGACACCACAGCTCGCTTTTGGTGCACTCAAAAACAGGTGCATGATGTAAAGGAGGTAGAAAGTGTTTGGGAGTGAACTGGTCACTAAGGTGGAGCAAAAGTAGTTCCTGTAAAAGACAAGCAACAAATTCTCCAACCACAGTAAGGTCTTAGCCCCGGGGATGCAGAGGGGCAGAAGAGGGGATGAAGACCATCCACAGCTCCTGGCAGGGCAGAGAGCTGGAGTGCCAGCATGTGAGCCCCTGGCAGCAGCGCAGAGGCTGCTGGAGTGTGAGCGTTGTGCTTCCTAATGGCATCTATAAATAGATCCAGCCTCCCACTACCAACACACACACACACTTTCTGCAGCCCATTTTGGGCAGCAAAAGCCTCTCCCCTCTTCCCACCCATCCTCTGCAGCCCAGCTCACGCTCCCAGGGCTCCAGCAGGACATACGCACCCTCAGGGTTCAGGCTGGACACCAGGGGCTCCGGCAGGGTCCTGGGATGGCCGAGGAGCTGCTTGGTGCTGACTCGGGGAGGCGAGTCGGTACCAGCGGTGGGAGGAAAACCTACAGGATGGGGAAAAACTTAGCTTAGGAGGAGCTTGTGCCTTCCGCGCTTGCTGGGCACAGCCTCTGCGGTGCCGCAGGGCAGTCACATCACCCACTCCAGGCACTAGAGGAGAAGGGACCAGGTCTCCTTCCATGAGAGCCCTCCACTGCCTCCTCTCATCCCTGCACGGATGCAGACATGCCCCTGGGCAGCAAGCTCACCCTTCCCTTGCCAAACAGAAAGAGGTCTTTAGCGGCCAGAGCCTGTCCTCACCATCCCACAGCCCCCAGGGACTGATGCTGGCCCTTGGCCACCTGCTTTTTGCTACAGCTGCTGTGGTGACACACAGCAAGGCTGGGAAGGAAAGCTCCCTGCGGCCACCTCATCCCCCAAAGCAGCACTGCAGGATCCGACTCCTGAGCATGGCTACAAGCAGTCTCCAAGCTTCAATACAGAGGAGGAAGGAGCCCCAGGGCTGGCAAAGCTCAGAGACCCCCATGAGTGGTGAGTGACCGTCAAGTCATCCCCTGCTGCCTAACCTCAGTGCCCAGGGCAGAACTGGTTAGCTTTGGGAATGACCCCCACTAGAGAAGGAGGCAGGGAGCAGGCAGGGGTCCCGCGGAGCAGCCCCCACGGCCGAGCCAGCGGCAGCATGCTGACCTCCGTTTCTCCGGTAGGCTGGCAGCTCACACGGGCTCGGCTCCGGCTGGCCATCCTCCTCGGTCCTGGCCTGCAGGACGGTCACCGTGGCCCCCGTCTGCTGAATAAACTGCTGCAAATTACACTGCCTCAGCTCCTTATTTAACTCCTCCAGCTCTTGGGTCTGGGCCTGCAAAACACATACCGAGGGAGGGGACAGGGTGAGCCGTATGTTGCTCCCATATCTCCAGGCCAGCTGGCATATATCCCCCGGAGTTGCTCCCCCGGCTGGGGCTCACCCTGCTGAAACCAGTGAAGGGGATCTCATGGTGCCTCAGCCGCCCCTCCCCTCTCTGAGGGCCTGCAGGAAGGGGAGTTTCCAGGCAGCTGGGATGAGGAAGGTGTTTTGGGAACAACCCTGCTTTGCTGCATCTCCACAAGAGGGTGCGAGCAGCCGTCAAACAGCGGCCGCTGCCGTGCTGGATGATGCCGAACACAAATGAGATGCTCAAGGCAAGATGCTGGAAGCATGGTCAGCCTGGGGAAGGGCAGCTACCACCGCCTGGCTGAGTGAAAGCTGTTTGCTTTTGCTCCACAAAAGGGGACCCGGTGGGCAGAAGGCAGGAGTCACACAGCCACCTGAGCAGCTGATGCTGGGGTCTGTAACAGGTGAGCTGGGGTGGGGGGAGCGGGGGGCATCATGACTCAGTCTGAGCTGCAATCTCCACACTGTGCAGCACCCCGCCACAAGCCTGAGCTCCTGCACGGCTTTAATGGTCTAAAGGCTTTGTGCACAGGTGCCATGGGGACCTATGCTATCCCCTCTGCAACTCCTTCACCCAAGATGGCATCGACTCTTGTGCCAGTGCCACCAACCCCACACAGAAACCATTTGCTCTCCAGCACCACTGTCAGTGCAGAGTGATGCTGTGCTCCCTGTGCATCAGCCAGCATGAGCCTTAGTCCAGATGCAGTTTGCATGGAGACTGATGCGTGTGGGACTCCGTATTAGCCTGGTAGAAGTGGTGGTGACAGTGATCACCTCCATGTATCCAGCACCACCCTTACTGCCCTGGTGGTATAACCAACGCCACTCAACCCATTGGTCCATGCAGCTGGAAAGCTGATTCCATCCCCTCCCAAAGGTCCTAAACCCACTTCTATCTACCTGCAGGTTCTTTTCAGCTTCCTCCAGGGCCTTCTCCACACTGGCCAGATTACTCTCCAGCTGGGTGCCTTGCTTGACCTTGGCCTCCAGATCCCTTTTTATTTTGGTGGCCATGTCCTCCAGCTCTATGGGGCTGGGCACAGAGGTCTCCTTCCCCCTCTTGGCCCTCTCAGCCATCTCCCACTGGATCTCCTCCTGCAGGGCTTCAGTCCGGGCACTCAGCTCATAGATCCTCTGGGTGTACTCCTCCAGGCTGGCCCGTAGGCTCCTAACCCGCTCCTGCCGCTCCCGCTCGCACTCCTTTTCCAGCCGGAGCTCGCTCTGCCAAAATTCCTCCTCACCCAGCTCTGTCTCATTCCTCCGTACCAGTTGCTCCAGATAGAGGATCTCGTTCTCCTGGCCAGCAAGCCTGCTGCGTTCCCAGAGCCGTAGGTCCATTTCCAAGGTGTCCCCATGGGCCTCCAAGGAATGCAACTGCTCCTGCTGTTGCAGAACCCTCCTAAAGAGCTCCTCCTTGGAGGGTTGGACAATCCCACCACCCTCCAAGTCTATCCCTTCCCGTGATTGGTGCCTCCATCGGCTCACGGTGAACGAGTCGCTGGAGCCTGTAGGACCCAAGTTGAAGGTCATAGATTTTTTTGGCTCCCGAGAACGAGGTACATCCATGCTGGTGAGCCTGGGCTTGATGGGCAAGCTGGCCCGGATGAACGTCCTCTCAGGAGCTGGTGGAGCGCCCTCCGAGGAGGGCCTCTCGGCCATGCTGGGGCCTGTCCGCCGCAGGATGAACTGCACATCGCTGGCGTACTGCCCACACTTGGCCAGCGATTCCAAGGGGCACTCCAGCGGCAGCAGCTGCCGCTCCTTTTCCCGCAGCTTCTGCACCAGGACATAGCGGCCCGTCTGACCTGCCGGGAGGAGGCGAGCACATCACATAGGGAAAGCAGTAGCCAGCAGTGGTGTGCTGAGGCTGCTGCCCCACAGGCAGTGGCTGGTGGTATCCCCACCACTGCAGAGCAGGATCCCCACCCACCCAAGACCTCCTCTTCCCAGGAAGCTCCTGCAGATGCAGCACGCCCTGGGCAGATGCCTCATCTGCAAAGGGGCATCCCCTGGGCAGATGGAGATGGCTCACCAATGGCCCGTGCCAGGGCAATGACCACTTCTTGGCAGGTAGTTTGCTCTGAGACACCGCACACAACCCTCTGGATCCCATCCACCCAGACCTTCAGCTCCATCCCCACAGCTGTCGGGCCTCAGGTACGCTGGGTCATTGCAGGACAGGCTGCCTGTTGGGAGAAAAGAAACCAGGTTTCCATCCCGAGCCACTAACAAGGAATACAAGACACTTGAAAACAGTGTCATTAAATCATCATCCCACAGGTGAATCCTAAACCAAGAAGTTGCTCTCTGCCGCACTACACGTTTTTGTTGATGTTATTAAATATCTGCAAAGGAAAAAAAATATTTTTTCCTCATGTCTGGGCAGTGGGTCCAAATCTTCCCACAGTGGGAAATGATGGGGTTTATGGGACTGTGTGGTGCCCAGAAGCAGCCCAGGCTATTCCTGCTGTTAACACAGGCTTTTAATGGGTTGTCTGGACTTCCATTGCAATTTCTCTGACAATTTGACAGCGTGGCACAGGAGGATTTTACAAACATTGGGAAAGGCAGAGAAACCACTGGCTGCCTGCTTTTGCAATGGGATATTGAGGGAAGGTGCAGATAATGCACATTCTTATCTATTTACCTCCATCTCAATTTATCAGAGAGGGATTAAGAAATTAAAGTCTCTTTCTGCACAAAAACATGAGCAAAAGTGGGGTTTGGGAGGGGGAGCCAGGCATGAGCACCCATGATGAAGCCCAAACTCTGACAAACACTGGGGCCCAGCTCAACTCCCATCCAGCAGCTACTTCTACCTTAAAAAAACACCTGTTAGTCTGGGTTCACCCAACTCCTGCCTCTTCCAGCAGCTCAACAACTTCAATGGTCATAAATTAAAAACAACAAAAAAAATTAAGCAAAAGCTGTAAAGAACACAACTATTTGAGCTTATGGTGTTTTCAAGCACCACACAAAGACGTATCTATTTCCCTTGCTATAAGACTGTTTTTTCTAGGATCAGTCTTGTCTGAAAGCCCTGAATGGAGGAACACAAACAGGAAATTCAGAGGTTCTCTGTTCAGAGAGGGTCACAAACTGCTTTCCCAACCTCATCCATCTGATTGCAGCCTCTCCATCCCCCAGCTCCAGCTGTCCCAACTTTGCAGCCAGGCTGTAAGAAAGCCTAACCTCAGGTTAGACACCACTTCCTTATTTTTTGTTGCCTACTTGAGTAATCAAAGGGAGGGTTTGAAGGGTCCTGTCTCCAGTGACAAAGAATTTTAGCCATGGTGTGAGAAAGGCAAGGAGAAAATAGGGAAGACATGTCTTGGTGAGGTCACTCCATGTGGGTGCCAGGTCCTGTTGGTGCCACCTCCCTGCCCACCTCCGAAACAAGGGCACAGAACAGCCATTGCAAATACCTCAGCGCTGAGCTCATGTTTGCCTTGGCTGAGTGACCAGGGAAAACTGGGGGAGGTAAAGGGTACCCTTGGGTTTGGCTGACCTCCCTGCGAGCCCCAAACCACGAAAATTTGCAACATTTTGCCCCACTTTATTTTAAAGCTGGATTTTGGCACTGCTTCCCCTGTCCCGTGTATTCACGGCTGCAACTGTCCCTCGGCATGGAGCAAAGTCCAGGTGCCACTGAGGCACCACCCAACCCAGCCTGAGGCCACTGTTGTACACTAACACCCCTCCCCCCGACCCCAGTCTCCCCCTCAGCAGCACCCTAACACCAAAATCAGAGTGGCAAGGCATCCCAGAGAGCATTACATATTCCCCTGCCTCGGACCCAGATAGTATTAAATTCAGCCTCCTGTGCCACGTCCTGGTAAGAAGCCCAGGAGCTTAAAAATAAGCAAGAAAAAATTACCAAGTTTGTTGAGTCACACCAGTCTCACCTTGCCTGAAACATCCAGTGGTTGCTGAACACTGCGGGCTGTGGGAGCAGGACAGCTGCCGGCACACGGGTCCCAGGCACCTGTCTGAGTTCAAACCCAGCACCAACCTCCAGCCCCGCCTTGGCTGGCGTTCCCAGCAATCATTTACCAGCAGCCAGCACGTGACACACCCCTGCCAAAAAGCTGGGAGCAGTAGCAGCCAGCTTTTCTCCTCAGGTGAGAGAAGCCCCCTCACAAAAAACAACTGGAGTTTTGGGGTGTCATCGTCCCCAGCTTGCTGCCAGGTACAGGATGTTATCTGGCCCCTCGGAGCAGGTGCTAAATAGAGCTGGGGGCAGCTCCCTCTCCTGCTTCTCCTCCCTCTTCTGGGGAAACCTGCAATGCTCCTTGCACCCTCCAGTTCCGGCTTGGAAGAGACATGACAACCTTAACACAGCATCTCATTACAGAACCACAGAATATTCTGAGTTGGAAGGGACCCACAAGGATCATCGAGTCCAACTCTTAAACAGCACCACTGCCTCTCTGGTGGGAATCAAACCCCTGGACTCCTGCATGAGAGACAGGGACACTCACCACTGTACTAAAGTGGATTTTCAATTCCCAATATCCATGCCAGCATCACCCTAGTTCAAAGAAACCCCACTAGCCAATAAACCTAAAACCCTTCACCTCACCTCCAGCATCACCAGCTGTGTAACCCACACAGCTCTTTACCATTAGTCAAAAAAATCCAACAGCTGTGGGCCAGTCTCAGTGCTCCACGCACAACTATGACCCTCCTCTTCTTGAGCTTCACTGCCACCCCCTTGCATTAACAGTGGCTACCTTTGTTACACCACCAGCTAGCAGAAAAAAAGGTGCTTTTTCTTGGGCAAGAATTGCTTTTCTTGGGGAAGAGCAGCTTCTCAATGGGAAGCAGGTTTCCAGCTGCCTCTGTTTGTATTTGCCTTAGGAGGTCACTTTGATCATGAACCATAAGCTGCCAGGCCCTGCCACTGCCCCAAAAAAGCACCAGGGAAGCAAGCAGGTGGCTGCAGGTACCAGGACATGTGATAGTCACTCCCAAAAGCCGCTCATTTTATTCTTTTCTCTGCCACTCCACCTACGGAGCTCTAAATAATGGATTTCTAAATAATTTTTATTGGAAGCATATTAAAAAAATTATTAGTTTTCTGCTCCCAGCCCCACGTGGTAGGTCCTAAAATTGAGGGTAGAGATGATTCATTCCACAACTTCAACAGATTTCCTAATTGACAGTCAGAATGTCAAATGCTGACACTAAAAAAAAACCCCAACAAAAAACTAAAAAAATCTTAGATCTTGCAGCTTTGTTTCCTGGTGTGGCTGTCTCCCAGTACCCCTGAAACTGTCAGGCTAAAGGAAGAAGAGATGAAGAAGCATTTCTGCACATGCAGGACGATGCACGTTTTGCTCCTGCAAACTGGCATCCTGATGGCTGCTGAGATTTCTGAGGCTTCAGTGATCACTTTGGACCTGAAATAGTACCTGTCCAGCCAAGAAAATTGGCCAGTCACCCTCCCTACAGAAGTGAGGACCACCAATGATTTGCAGGGAGCCCTGCCATGTCCCCCACAGGGTCTCTCAGAAGCTGATAGAACTTTCCAGCTAAAGGCCTGTAAGCACTTTGCAAGACCCTTTCTACCCCATTTTGCCACATACAAGAAAAAAAAAATCTAGTTCAGAAAAAAATCTCCTATCTTGCACCCAACAGCAAGGCCAGCTGCAACCCAAATCCCAAAGCAGCCCAAAGACCTCTACCAGAATTCCTGACAAGGATCATCCGGGACCAGCATAAAAGTTTGGAGAAGAGCATCCCACCAGCAGCTAAGCTTTCATCCAGGCTCACTCACCTCCCTAACTATGACCTCCCCCTGGCAGGAAGCTGGGTACAGGGCCAGGGGTCAAGACAGCAGGGCCACAGGGAGAGCTTCCCAGAAAGCCTAATTAAAATTGAAAAGAACCTAGAAGACCAGCCTTTCAGGTCAGGGTTTGGGCTGGGGGTAGGGTGATAAATACAATAAAGATGTATTTGTACTCGAGAGCAGGCTGCAATGAGCCTGCCATGTACTAAGCACCGTGGATGTGCTCCAGGAGATTGCTGGGGTACTCTCGATTGATTTATTCCTACTTTGAACCTGACTCTTGCTTCTCTCCCACCTAATGCCAGAGGGATGATCATTGCAGGCACACAAATAAAAATAAACCAATACGTGAGTAAACAGTAAGCAGGGCGGGGAGGGGTGGTCCCATGCTGCCATCCTCCATGCCCGAGTGCTGGCAGGCTTGCCATGACTCACTGCCCCAGATAAACTGCTGCAGTGACACATCCAGCAGCTATTTAATACTTCCTGAAGTCTCTCACTGTCTGAGGCACCAGGCACAGCTCCTGGCCACTAAAGGGAAGAGATGGTATTTTCCCACCTGCTGAAACCTCTGGTGGGGGAGAAGCCTCCCTGTTACTCAGGTGTGGAGAGGTGACCCAATACAGAGATGATCCATAAAGAACCAAAACCTCCTGACAACACTCATTCTTCACCAGGTTGGAGGGGATGGGTCACAGTTCAGGTTTCCCTTCAGACCATCAACAGTGTCCTCTTGTCCTGGGTCCCCCTCTTTTGAAGTGGCATCACCTGCCTTCAGCTGGGCTTTCCATGTCTACCCCAGGACAGAAGGTGATGCCACAGTCAAAGCTGACACTGCTGGCAGGTCCACAGCAGAGATCAGCCATGGCAAGGGTTTGACACCATGGCACTTCCAGGGCTAGCAGTTCCCGTGCTGGGCAGAGATGACCACCAACATTTCTGAACACGAGTCTGTGCAACAGACTAGTGACCACCAGTGGTCACTGCCACTGCATCTAGGAGCACCAGGCAAAGCCCCATCCTACAGCCACTTGGTGTAGGACCTGTCCACCATGCCAGCTTGTCCTGAGGATGCTGGCCCCAGGATCCTGAAAGAATACATCCCCTAGCCTGGTGCAAATCAGCCAAGTGGGCTACCTACCAAAGAGGTCATTGTCCTGTCCTTTAGGGTGGGCCCATCGGGGTGCAGGTGGGATATCCACACAGGGCTCCAAACCACAGGAGCAAATGGGTTACTTCATCCCAGCACCAGAAGTTGACAGGGGTTAAACTCATTCAAGAGGTGACTAACGAGTCCTACCAGAGTGGTCACAACCCAGAGAGGCAGCTCTTCACCCTTTCGCTGCCACAGAGAAGGTGTGCAAGCCTCACTCACCCCCCAGGCCTATCAAAGCCACCAGCTCTCACACAAGGAAACCACAAGCATCCAGAAGTGAGAAAGCAGCAGGCATGGAGCTCTAATTCACACCCAAGCTGCTTATTTAGGGGTGGCCATAATAACCCCACATCCTTGGTTCACCTATCATCCCCCCATACAGCTCCCTAGTCTGAAATGATGTGCCTGACAGCAAGCCCTAAAAATCAGCAAATTACAGAAATCAGTAATTTAACCTGAAGGTGCAGTTTTACCAGAGATTTGTGGACAAACCCCAGCCTAAATGCACCTTCAAGCTCTGCTGCACTTCTGCAGAAGTTACATGCATGTTTCAAAGGCTTTTTGCACCCAAAAGAGGTAAAAGAAAAACTGTCCTGTGGCATTGCATGCTCAAGAGCTGAAGTACGACTTGAGCCTGAAGTCACAGACCACCACCCTGGCAGCCCAAGCTGGACGTGCCTCACACATGAGGATCTTACAGGATCTGCCCAAAGAGACAGATTTCTAGAGAGCCACAAGCATTATGCCAGCAACCCCCCATTGAGGAAAAAATAGAGGCTTAGAGATTTTCTGCTCCACTTCCTCCCCAAAATTACAGACCCATGCCTGGGGAGGTTGGCCAATGTTGAGCAGGGCAGGAAGAGTCAGGTACAAATCCTGCCCAGGGCTGTGACACACATGGGGACAGTCCTCGGGGTGATGGCCTTCGGCAGGGATTTGGAGGAAGAAGGCTCATAGCACGGCTGATGACAAAGACACTCACTCCATTCCAGCTCCACCTATGGGGATTTCTCTCACCATTTCTTTCACCCAAGCTTTTGGGTCTGCTACAGCATCAGACCCACATAAAGGCTTCAGAAACAGCACTGGGAAGAGGCTGGGAAACTTAAAGAAACTAAGAATTGTGGGCATGGCAGGCCAGCATAGAGACCTGTATCAGGGATCATGGGTAGTGATAACATTTCAGGGATGATTACCAGTCGGTCCACCCCACAGATGAGCCACCAACCAAAAGCTCATTATATATTAAAAGCAGCAAACTGGCCCCCCAAACCCTCCACTTACTGCACACACTCAAGTTACAGAGTTTCAGCCTGGAAGCAGAAGGATCAGGTTTCGCACCTTAACGAATCATATTTCTCCCTTGCAGCACTAATGGTTACTGTCCATGGGAGAAAAAGAGCTGGAAGGGTAAAGTCTGCTGTAAACATGAAGGTTTGTGAGGGAACCATTAGCAGCACCTGCTATTCCTGTAACCATTACCATCCCCCCTGAGACCAACATGTGAAGAGTGGCTTCATAAAAGCAGCTGAAAGTAAGTCCATAGTTTCTTCTCAGAGGGAAGAGCAAAATTAGCAACAATGTGCAGATTATAGGGGAAAGAAGAAAGCTTTTGTACTGCCAGGCTCTTTTTCTCTTGTGCAACTGAGCGCGCCCTGATGCCATGCCCAGCATGGATTGAGGAAGTATTTAGGTTTGCAGCTCCCAGCACGGAGGCAGGACTAGGTCTAGCTATCTTTGTGCTCTAGGTTAATCTAGATCAGGTTCATCATCTTTGTGGGATGACTCTCAATCAAGCTCTGAAAAGGCAAGCTCTGAGGGGTATTTGCCAGACCATCTGCACAGAAACACAACCCTGGCACACATATGCCAGCAGGTCCACTGCATTCATCTTCCACAGCAGTCATCAGCAAAAGATTGTAGCAATTTGTGAATTTTGTTATTACACATAACCAATTCCCCAAGTCGCAGGAATATTGCAAATTTAGAGATGCAAGAGCCTGATTGGAATTATGCCTAAGTACCTGCTTCCTCCTCCCCAGCCACAGAGGGCAGACAGAATCTCCATTCCTCCCACTTGAGGGTGAGACCGATATGAGGAAACCCAAACCAATGAAATATTTTTCCCAATGGCTACAAAAGAACCAGAAACAACTCTCAAAGCAAAAGCACAGCTTCCAGAGGACAAGAAGCACATAGGTGATCTACAAGGTAAGCAGAGATAGGCACTCTTCCTGTCTCCTCTCAAAGTAATCAAGAATTTAATTTCCATAGGATTACAGGAAAATTCAGGCTCTGCAGCTCTCCTTCAAGTAGGACCAGGGACACAAAGAAGCCAAATGACCTACAAATATTCTCCCTCCAACCTGCCTTCTAGCCTCCTTCAGACGAGCTGGTGTCAGCCACCAACAACCCTCTTTCCACTTTTTTTCCCCACAGTTTTCATCCAACAGGAGAGGGTAATTAACAAAGTAGCAAATGCACAACCGGGGATAAATCTCCCAGATTTTATTTTCCATTTCCAGAATAACTTGCAGCTTCCTACCCTGTTTCAGAAAGCAGCCACGTGTTAAGGACACACTGCTGGGTCTCCAGAGAGGATGCACTGATGAATATGCGGGTGCATGCTGTCATGGATCTATATTTATAACTTTATAGATTTAAAAGGCCTTTAATGACCATTTGCAGAGAGCTGAAAAGGCTCCTTTCCCTCACATACACAGACACAAAGACAAATAAACAAGAGACGCAGAATTAATCCAGGCTGAAACCTTTGATAAGACACTTGGGTATTCTCGAAGTCTCTGCTTTCACACTGCCTGGGACATGATTAATTAGGTGGAGGTGCTATCAATCCCCACCTAAACCAACCCAAAGATAATGAGCTCTTAAAGCACAAAAATCATGACATATCTCTGGAGAGGCAACTCAGTCTGGGATATCAATCTGGGGGTACAAATCACTGTCCTTCAACAACTGACAGAGATCATGGCTGCATGACCAACTTTAATGCCCAGAACTGCCTGGCTGGGAGGCAGATCATCTTTGGCTGAAGGGGATTTCATGCCAGCAAAGGGCTCCACCTCTCTCTTCACACATACGTTCAAACACTGGCGGTCAAGGGCTCTGCCAGCATTCAGTGATAGTACTTGAAGGACCATGATGGGATGGGAGCTGGTGCCAGGGACTGCACAAGCTTTCCAGCCTGTACAGAAAGGGGGAACTCAATACAAGTACATTATTTTTTTCTGAAGCATTTAGGAGCTTAATCCTCACACAACTAATGCTCATCTGGGCTTGCATTGGGGAAATACACCCTTTTGAACTTCCTACCCCAACTTCTTTATACCCCCAGCAGGTCATTAAAAGGCCAAGTGAATTCAAAGAGAATAGGACCAAATCCAGCCTAGGCAACCCCTGAACCACATTAAAGCACTCAAAAAAATACTTGAGGAGTAGTTTTGAGGGACAACTACATAGTCCTCAGCACGCAGCATCTCGAAGATTCAAGGCAATGTTTCTAGCACACCCCTCCTGGGTCCCAAGGATGTTTCTCTTCCAGAGTGGGAGAGCAAATGTCCTTTCACTACACGTGATGCTGAGTTTATGAGATTTTTAAAAGACTAGAAAGAGAGACAGAAAACATCTTAAAAGTAAACAAACAAAACACACGGAAAAAACCCAAACAACTACAGGAACCTTTCTGTGGCACAAACACCTATGCAGCTACCGCAGCTACAGCTACCGATGGTGGGCAGGTGGGAACACCTTGGAGCAGGTATGATGTGATACAACCTTGCACTCAGGCTGGGTTAGCCCTGAGAAAGCCTCACAGATCCACTCCTTTGGGACTTGACAAGCTGCCCTGAGAAAGCCTCGACCCAGAGGAATCAGGGCAGGGAGAAGAGGAAGGAGAGATCACCTCAGAGCAAGTCTTGGAAACACAGGCTTTGTACAGGCACAAACCAGTGAAGACCTGGGCACACTGGTCAAGAGCAGGGAGAACAGGAGCTGCTTTCTAACAGTTGAGTGTGTTTGTGTTGCAGGAACCAGCCAGCACTGATCACAACATGCCAAGAGGTAAAAACCTAAAAAACCCTAGATGATCCTGTGGGTCCCTTCCAACTCAGAATAACCTGTGAACCTGGCATATTCCCACCACAAGTATGTTTGGCAGAAACTGACACCTCCAAACATTGCCAGAACTTGGAAAAGAAAATAAAAATTGGCAAGTGAAAACAGCAAGAACAATTCCTCAAAAAAACCCAAACCAATCCATCTTTGTTCTTATCTAGAAATGCCTACAGTGTTCATCCCACCTGCTGCACACCACCAGCTGCCTCAGGCAAGCATCCAGAGGCAGAGACCGGCAACATTCCCAGCAGGAATCATTAAATCAGCAAGAACCCTACAAGTGCTTTCCTTGCAATCACACAGTCAGGCAGCTCCACAACACCATCTGGGTGCCAATGGCTTCCCTGGACTGGCAGGAAAAGTAGGGAGCAAAGAGGAAGCTGCCACTCGTTGGGCTGGTCTGCCAACACAGCAACTCAGCTATAGGACAGGCTGTGGGCCTCCAAAGTCCCCCTGTACTCAGGAGCATAATGCTAAGTCTAACATCATGGAGGACATCCATGGGGGACTCTGGACCTCAAAATGCTGTTGAGTGCACTGTGGCATCCCACTGTCAGCCCTCTCAGTTACACAGGAGGAACCCGGGAGGACACAGGAAGGGTTGAGCACATAGCTCCCAAGACAGAGAGCTTGTGGGTCCCTTCCGCTGCAGCAGGTTCTGTGCTGCAGCAGGTTTAGGAAACAGCAGAGAAAGCCTTCCTCAGATCGGCAGTGCTCAACTGCCCCAAAGCTTCCAGCTTAGGGCTGATCCGTCCACGTGTTTAGGTAACAAGTGTTGCAGGTTATTCCCCCCCCCTCCTTTTTTTTTAAAGCAACAAGTTATTCTAGATGACTAGCCTGGGGCCACTGGAAGCACCCTAGGCCTTAAGAAAGTGCTGACTCCAGTCCACAGAAAGCCAGATAATCATCCACTTTTAGAAGCTCATGAACTTGGCATCTGAAAAATGGAAGGACATAAAAATGTTAGCAATCGTTTGCAACAATAGCATTTTGTTAAAAACCTTCAGTGGAGATACGCTTATGCCTTAATTTGACTACAAAGGTTTACAAGGGGATAGACAAGTTGGAACAGATGGAAGAACCTCCTTTAAAAACATGCTCTTAAAAATACTGTATACACACAGAGCTGACACAATGTCCTTCACGCCTTTATTTAATCTTGGGCACAGAGCAATGCATTGTCAAGCAGCACCTGGACTTCTTCCTAGCTTACCACAGCACCTGACCTCACATGACTCCAGAAAATACTCTGCTCTGAAGCCTTGGCACACACATCATGGCCTCCCAGCCAGGAAGGATTAACCCCTTGTCTGGATTTGGGCCCAAAGCATCACCACCCCCAGTGCACATGGAGAAAGAACAGAACATTGGGTCAATTCCAAGCCACCACTGGAGGTTTTTCATACAGCAGAAGACACAAACAAGACAGACACTGAAAAACATGGATGATATGAACCAGTGCAGACAGTAGCAGGGGCACTCAAGCAATATTACCCTGCAGCACGTGGTGATGATGAAGGGAACCACAACACACATTTCCACTACAGAGGTGGGCAAGGCATTTGTTGTTGGAGCACACCAGTTCCCACCAACCCCACTTAACATCCAAAATTCTTCAGCACAGAAGCTCCTCTATTTGCCTGGATGCAGTAAATCTTCAGCAATGACAACGTGCTACCTTTATTTGGTGAAGTCATATTTCAAAGAGCAGGAAAGCCGGGATGATTCAGGCTGGCTGTTGCTGCACCACTTCAGCCAGCCATCACGCGGCACCAAAAAGTTCGGTCAAGCCCTCCAGCATGCTTGCTGGGGTCTGCAGGTATCCAAAGCTACCAAATATCTGGGCATAGCCATAACTTGCTTCTTTTAGGCATAAGGGGAAAAAATACTCAGAATAAATTAAATTTAGTTCTCAAGTTGTTGTATTATCTCAGGGTGAGGTGGTTGCTCAGGTTCCCCTCTTCAAGCCCTGGGAAGAATTAATTCCCATATTTCTCTCTCACTTACTTGCAAAGCGCTTTATATTTCAGAGCAACTGCCATCCCTTGCTAGGAAATTTCAGAGTGCAGGACCCCCAGACCCACAGTGCTTAATGCTGTGGGGTGCTGGGGACCCACGGTCGCTGCAAGAGGTTCCCTGGCTCACAACTTTCTATGAAACAGTGGAAGAAGGGCTTTAGGAAGATAAAAGCACTTGTGGGAGCTCCATGCCATTTCTTTTAAGAGGTTGGCGGAAGCCAGTGGAGCTACGCTGGGAGGGAGGCCAGGCACCCTGCTCAGGCTCTCCCAGCAGATAACTGGGATGCAGGAGATTCCTGGGATTCCAGCAGCACCAGCAGAAGGTAAGAATGTTCCCGCTTCTTCACAACCCCATCCCGAGCAGACACCACTGGCACTGACCGATAAGGCAGGCAAGCAGCATTTGGAGACGCATCCCACTCCTACCCAGTGCAGATACAGCACGTGCACATGCATTTGCTCCTCCAGGTGAGCTGACAGGTGTCAACTCCTATCCCAGCAGAATCCAGCGCCTTGCCATCTGACAGCAGAGCTCTGACATTCGTGCTCCCACATGTTCCCGGGGCCCAGTGCCTGCCTGGCAAGTCTCGGCAGAGCATAGGGCCAAGGCCCGTGAGCATGCTGTTAACACCGGGAGCCGGCCCTGGATTACTGTAACGAGCAGCCAAAGCTCCTGTCTTGCCTCCTGGACCATTTCTCACCCATTTCCACCTGTTTCTTCCTAATTTCTCCTGAAATCACCCATCCTGAAGGGAGTGCCATGGGTTGTGCCGGAGGCAGCAACCCTGAGTGAGAGGTGCACGGCTGCGGCCCCCTTCTTCTGTGCAAATATCATGCTTGAACCCACATTTGTGTTTCTAACCTGCAATTACAAAGTGCTGTTGCAGGGCAAGGAAAAAACAAGGAGAGGAGTTTGGTGTCCCGCCCCCCCTCTCTCCTCCCCGCAGCAGGCCACAAGCGGAGTTACGAAACAACCTGCCAACCTGCCGGCAGAGTTCACAGAAGGCATCAGAAGTATGCAGCTGGAGCCTGGCTCTTATCGAGGAATTTAACCCCTCTCCTCGGGGAGACGGAGACGTCTCTGAAGGGAGGAAGGACGTACAGCTTTACCCGGCGGATACAGACCGCGAGGGGAGGAGGCTCCTGGCACGGGCTGCTGAGACCCCACGGCTGCCTCGGCTGCTCCTCCGCCGGGGGCTCTGGCCAGCGTTTTTCACGCCAAGTGGGGCCACGATGCTGCTCCTTCGAGCAGGGCCTGGGTGGACCATGCTGGGAGCCAGAGGTGCCGGGGATGCCCGTGCCAGCGCCCGGCTCCCCGAGCAGGTGGGAAGCAAAACCACCCGGTGCGCGACCGACCGGGACGCGACCGGCGCGGCACCAGACAGGTGGCACCGGGACTCGGGGTCTCGCCAGAGCCGAAAGCCGCTCCCAGTCACCTCAGCTCGGGCTCTCGTTACGGGATCCAGGGTTATTGCGGCACCCTGCACCAAGTCAGCCCCTCGCCGCCCCTGCCCCACTTTGCAGCCCTGGGGGGCTGTGTGTCCCTCGTTCCCGTGGGCCGCGCCGGCTGCCCCGGGCACAGCTCTCTCCGCGCACACCCGGGGCCAGCGGCTCCTTAGGGCCGCTGCCGNGCCCCGCCCCGCCAGGTGAGCCCAAAACTCATTCCGTCGCCTCGGCTGTTTTTAAAAAAAAACAACTCTGAAATTCTCCTTAAAAAAAAAAAAACAAACCCCAAACCCAAAATCTCCAATTCTTCTTTTTAAAAAAAAACTCTGAAACCCTCAAATCCTTTTTTCTTAAAAATGTCGTAAATCCTCTCTAAACCAAATTAAAATTCTCCTATTAAAATATATAGTCCTAAATTCTCCTGTTTGTTTAAAGAACTCATAAATTCTTTTCCCCCCTAAAGTCTTAAATCCTCCATTTAAAAAACCTCTTAAAAAGCTTTAAAAGTTATTAAATTCTCCTTTTATTTAAGAAATGTATTAAATCATCTTTAAAAAGAAGTCTGAAAACGTTATCATGTTTTTTACAAGAAGTCTTAAAATCTTTCCTAAAAACAAACCAAGCAAAACCTCACCGTACTTTTCTATCTCTGACTTCTGCCCCCCCCTCCCGTGGGGCCATATGGGCGGGCTCATTCCTGGCTGGAAGCACTCAGCCTGTTTGACAGCAGGTCCCGGTGCAGAACAGAGGAAACAACCCCTTTTCAGAGAGGAAGAGCTTGGCCTGGCCCAGGAGGTGGGTGCAGCCCTCGTGCCCTGTGCCTTTCAGCTGGCTGGGGGCTTAGAACGCCCTAAAACCACAGAGAGATGGGAGGGAGACAGGTTCAGCCGGTTTTGGAAGGAGGTACCTGCTGCTGTGCTGGAGGCTTTGGAAACTTATCTCCTCCCTCCATCTGCTTTTCCTATCCTAGCACCTGAAAGGTCCCTCCACCTGGCACACTAATGCCCTTCCTCCATGAACTACCAAGCAATGGGGATGGCTGTGACGGCATCATCCTCAGCATCCCATCCTGGTGGGCTCTAATAGTGAAGATGCTCCAGCAATGCCTGTGCTGGTGCAACCCCAGTGCCAAGCATCTCCCACAGTGAGGCAGACACACAGTTACCTTTATATTCATTTATGCAAACTCTCTTGTGAAATGTCCTACCACTCACGAGAAAGGATAGCCCACATGAGACCACAGATCCTGAGGTGACCGCTCCAAAACAGATCTCAGGGTTCCTGCTCCATCATGAAATGTGTGTTAATTTTAACTGATAGTCAGAAAACCCCTCATCCCATGTGGACCTTGTGATATCCTTATCTAAGGCTTATGATATCCTTGGCTACTCTCTTCTCCACATCCAAGCTGGTAGGATTAGGAGGTGATGCAACACACAAATACGTAGCTGTCACTCAGCAGCTTTAATTGGGTTTTTAAATGAAATTTTCTGTTGTTCTGACATATTCCTCATAATTATGATCTCCTAAAATCAGATAATACATCTGGCACTCTATAACACAGGCCATGCCCTGGAGACCTTACAGCACAGGAAGAACAAAGATCTATAAAAGAAAACAACAAAAGCTGTTCTCAGGAGATACATATCTTATTTATTAGCTTGGATACTCTTCTGAGATCCTAATTAGACACAAACTGAGGAGAGGTTCATTTGCCACTAGTGAGGATGGTTGTCTTTCCTTTAATAAAAAGATTTTGTGTTTTAAATCTTTCTACTTTTTGCAGGTTGTAAAAACTAAAGTTCTAACTCTGCATACACACGTCTTCCTGATCCCTTGATCCCTAACCCTGCTAAGAGCTCTCCATATCTTCCATCAGCTGAGATGGATGAAACTGTCCAGGGTATAGTTTCACACTGGAGAGCTCCTCCAGACTGGCTCATGAACTTCCTTCTCCAACCATTGCACTGTCTCAGCCCACCTCTGCATTTACTCCTGAAGTTCCTGTGACACCGAGGCCATCTTCAGGGACTGACCAAGGAACAGAGACTGAGCTGATATCTGGGTTTGTGCTCACTGGTTCCTTGCTGGATTTTCCAAAGATATGTCCTAGAGTTTTGAAAAGTCACGTGCTTGTTGTACACCAAGTAGCCAGGCTGCTTCTGGGAGGAGAGCAATGCTGTCTCAGCATCCTGAGCAGCTGAATCATAACGAAGCAGTTGAGTCCTTTGGTCTCTCCAGCAGCAGATGAGATAATAACCCTATCTGAGTTTTCCCAAAGAAGATAATGCTGTCTTGCTGCTCTCCTCAGGAGCATAAGAAGTGTCCTTTTTCAGGGGCTTCCTAAGATACAGAACTGTTTGCACAAAAACCCTCTTATCAGTATAAATGTACCATGTTCAAGCAGCAGGTCACCTTTTGGGGACCAGCTATAGGCTCTGTTAACAGAGCATATTTCCCCTGAGACGAGACTCAAACCAGCTCGAGCACATGCTACAGTGCATGGTCAGCATGGGGGATAAGGAGAAAATGGGTATTTGAGACTCCAGAATCTGCAGAGCTGTCGGTGTTTGGCTTTTGGCAAAACTCCAAAATCCTCTAAGCTGTTGTTGGGAGGGAGAGTAGTGGAAAGTTTCTTCTTCAGGCCGATCTCTAAAAGGAAGGGGTGAGAAGCCAGAATTTCAGAGGTGCCCCACATCCACTGGTCTCCACAGAGCTGGATGCAGTCAGCTGCATGGTTGTCAAATCTTCCCACTAGCCTGAGGGTTGTATCGTATTTTGTCATCTCCCACCAGGCACCAGAGGCAGGAGCTGCAGTCCCCTTCCTTCTGGAGCACAAGGGCTGTATGGCCTCCACTATGCTTCCCTCTCCTTCTCCCCCTTCCATGGACTCCTTAAGGCCTCAGGAATCCAGCTACTGTGAGCCTCAGGAAATTTTTCTGTCACTATCCTTTCCTGACACAGTCACAACATGTCATGCGCCTCAGGGAAATTACCCAGTGCATCCCTTGCCTGGCTGAGCACACAGGAGGGCATGTTTATCCCAGAAGATGAGCTTCCCTCTCAAATAAAGATAATCACGCCCAAAATCACAGCATTTCCAGGGAAGCCTTGGCAGCAGGAGAGAAAAGGGGCTGGTACCATATGGCATATTGACTTTCTCTTCCAGCAGACACCCTTTTTCTCAAGAACTGTAATTCAGAGATAGAAGTGAGGACCCATATATATGTATGTATAAACGATGCATATAATTACATATATTAAAATATAGATAAAATATTTATGATATATATACACACAGGAATACTGCCTCCTGATGCTCAACATACACTTTTATCAGCGTTAGGAAATGCCCATTGAACCTTTCAGTACTCTTAGGACTTTGGGGAAGTTGGGAGAGAACAAAGTTTTTCCATGTTTCTTTGAAAGGTTTTGAACCTGCTGTTGATTTTCTGGCAAGGGTTTTATTTAGTACAGTAGTGAGTGTTCCTGCCTCTCATGTGGGAGACCAGGGGTTCGATTCCAGGGCAGGGAGGCTGTGGTGCTGTTTACGAGTTGGACTCCATGATCCTTGTGGGTCCATTCCAACTCACAATGTTCTGTGATTATGCAATAATACACTGTTTCAGTAAGAAACACAAAATGCTCCCTCAAGTGTAGCAAAAAGGCTTCTCTGGAAGACATTTTCCCTCTGTTTCTAGGACAACAAGAGACACAAGAAAGGAAAGATGCTGCAGGAATGCTGAATCGGGGCTCAGCATTATAGAGTCACTGCAGCTGACTGCCAGTGCACTACACACTGCACCCCATCATTTCCACATGCAGCCTGCTTGGGTTAGGGCTTGCAGGAAGGAGAGACCTTGGCCTGGTGGGTCCACTAGCTGTTCTTCAAGGGCAGACCTCCTGGCCACTGAAACTTGATATACATACTTCTCCTGCTTTATTCAAAGGATTATTCATCCTGCTTTTGAAGCAAGCATGGAAAAGTTGTTGTGCACTTTTCTCCTGTGTCTGCAAAATGAATGGGGATGCTCAACAGCAGCGTGCAGGATTGTAGTCTGAGACAGTGAACATTTTGTCTACGTTGGTCTTAGGTATTTGAATTGCCCTGTATAGGCATACAGTCATTTTCCAAAAGCACTGACATCCACTGCAAGGTCTGCATGTGCCTCTTTGCTTTCCACACCTGTGGTGATGGGAGCTATGAAGGGAAATGACCTACAAAGGATCTCTTGAGAAGTGGTGCCCAGCAGACAGAGAGTATAAGATGAATATGAGCCAAGTGGACAGGCATTGTAGAAACCCATGACAGAGTCACAACCAGAAATCTCAGGTCCTTATATCCTCCAGAAACCTGCATTGCCTTGTCTTTGCTAGAATTGCTCTTGCACAAGGCTTAAACCAGCAAAATCTATCTCCAAAGTGGAAGTGAACAACTCAAAACATGGAGCAGAACTCTCACCCCTTTTGCACTACAGAGTAGAAAAAAAAAAAAAAGGGGTTTTAGTTAGTTTAGAGCTCCTGCATTCCTGTCCAGCACACTAAGGGGAGAGTATGGCTGTGTCATCACAACTTCATTGCCATTCTCCACTTCAACAGAGTTGAACTGTGTGACATCAAGAACAGGGGAGGAAGAAGCAGCTGAAACAAAGGCGAACAGAAGTGAGAGAGAGAAAATGAACAGGAGAAACAGAAAGGGGAAAGGCCAACAGTGTCAGGAGGAAAAAAGATGTCAAGGGCACATCCCACAAGGTTTTATTTCCCAACCAGGTGCTAGGCAGAATTCTGAAGACCTGCCTTTAGCCTAGGAAATAGCCTCATTAATTATGGCTGTTGAGTATGGGAATGCAAGAGCTCTTTGCCACTCTGCTGCTTGGGGAGCCTGTGACCCGAGCAGTTTGGGTTTCCCAAGCATTTAGCAGTGTGGTCATGCTAATTTAGTTCGGTTTTTCAAAGGCTTGTGGGGAAAAGTCCTCTTCTTCCCAGGGGCATTGAAAGTTTTGACCTCCTGACCCTCCCTTTTACTAGGAGGTTCAAAAGCAGCATTGCAGCTGTTAAAGTTTTTCTTCATGCCTCAGTGGTTCTCTGATCGGGGACCAAGCTGGTGTTTATCTAGGCTCAACCTCTCTGCTTTGAGCTTGGAGAAGTCTCTTTCATTCAGTGCTACAGGCAGGGCAATGATGGAAACCTCCCTGCCTTGCCATTCACTCCCTCTCTGTGTGCAAACTCACCAGTGCACATTACTAATCCATCCCCCACCAGGAACCAGGGCTCCCAGCACTGATCCCATTTGTCCATCATGCTGCAGATTCATTTACATCTAATCCACCATGACTTGTCTATGAAACACGACCCTCCCGCTCTGATGCTGGGTTCCATTGGGCTTCTAAAGTCAACCGTTGGTTTCCGGGGAAAAAAAAATAGTGTCCTTTCCAGCAAGTCACTGCTGGCCTCACACAGACCTCTGGTGTCTTGTCCTCCCCTACACTGCCCAGGCGCACTATTTGGAGAGATATCCTCCCCTTAATTTACATCTTTGTCATGCACAACATCCATGGTGCCAGGCTCCTTCTTTCTCGAGGACCAAGATCCACCAAAGCAGCTGAGAACGGGTTTTATGTCAAGCATCTTGTTTCAGGATGTCACTCAGAGATCACATCCCCTAGCTGAGACAATCAAGAGAGATGGCCTGATTTGTCACTGTTGTATTTTGGATATTTACTCAGAGCAGCCCGATTTTCAAGGCAGGATAGGGTGGTGCCTTCTGCTTTGCACGTCCCACCAGTTCATCTCAGTCCTCATGCATTAGGTTAGGATGCAAACTCAGGTGTAAGAAGGTGGGAGAGGAAACATCTCTGAACTGCTGGTCTAGCTGTGGGATTAACCACATTCACCAACAACCACCAACAGATTAGGGTCATTAATGTAGTTATTAAAAAAAGGGAGAGTCCTACTGTGAATAATGACAGGTGCTTCACACTAGCAGGTGCCTTGTCCCTGTGGTGAAGGCTTGAACGTGATGCGATCGTGATGAATGTCAACAGACATCTCCAAGGCGATAGCAGCCTTCACCCTTTTTACAGCTCTCCTGCCACCTGAAAATAGTGGTGAGGGGCTGAATTACCCTGGATTATTTTCCAGTGTCCACATTGCAGAGACATCTGCAGAAAGGTGCTTGTGGTAGAAGCTGGGGTAAGGGCCTGTTCCCCAGGCTCCTGCATCCCTGCTTAGTTATTATCTCTTTAGGTGAGCTCAGCTTCCCTAGCTGCAAAATTGGGATAATGTTTACTTTGCTTCCAGGGGTGTGGAGGAATAATTAATTAATGTTTATGAAACAAGAGGGTTGAGATAAGGAGTGAGGGTTCATGAGGTAGATGCAAAGAGTTATGGTGAATTATTGCGATTCAAAGGTAAATTACTGTTATTGCTGCCTAACAAGCAGACAACCATTAGCCTCTGACAATCTGATTCCTAACGCTTTTAGCTCCTTTCCTCCCTCCTTCTTCTCAAAAAACCCCATGGTTTCCCCTTTGCTACTCACACCCAGTTGACTGTAAAGTCCCTGTAAGTCATATGGGGCTGACCCACCAGGCCCATCTTTGAGTGGGTGCAGCCAGTCATGGTGCCAGCGCAGATGAGACCTGCGGCAGGGCATCTTGCACCACTGCCATGAGCTTCTCACCTGTGATGGCATCTGGGAGAGGCAGACCACTCTTCCGGGGTTGCAAGAGGGAGCACCCCCAGAAGCTGTCTGCCCTCCAGCTTTAACTAGTAAGTTTGCTTCTTCAAACTCTGTGGCAGGTCAGGAGGTGTGAATGCCCAGATGCAATCCCACTCCTTAGGTGGGCTGGGAAATCAGCTTCTGCACATGCCTTTGCTTGGAAAAGCTTAAATTCCAGGAAAGATCTTGCACTGTCGAAGGGTAGGAGTGCACAGGGGCAGCAAACAGGCACGTGAGAGCTTGAAATTACTCTAACCTAAGCTAAAAACAGACTTTAGGCAATTTGGCCATCTTTGCCTGGAAACCAAAGTGAATGTGACCTGTTTTAAACCATTGTGAGTAATGTGAATCCCAGGCTGGCATAAGCTGGTTTTTCTGGTTCTTGCTGCAGCTTTTCCCCCTCCTTCCCTGCCTGAGCTCCTAGTTTTGAGCAGGAAGAGCACCTGAGCCTGGCTCACCTTTCATCCTTCAGGACACCTATTGCTGCTCCATTCCCATTGCCCCCTAATTGCTTTTCCAACACCATGCCTCAGAAGCCACCTGCCAACCTGTGCTCTCAGAATCCCCCATATCTGCAGCCTCACAGCCCTCTCACACCACTAAAACCGGAGGTCCTGCTCCATGCCTCACTCTGCTGTGGTTGCTGGTGCCAGGTGTCAGAGCACAGTCTTGCACCAGCTCTGTGCCTTAGTGGTACCCAAGTGGGGACCTTGGGCAGAAACAAGGAGGGTCTCAAGCCTGGATTGCTTTGGGTACCAACTTTGACACCCAAGACCACCTCTAGACACAACCTTGCAAAGGACAGGCATGTTCTACAGTTTCTAACTGTCCTGTATATTTTTTATACTCAAAACATTTTTTTAGATTTTATTTGTAATTTTTTTTTACTTTTCTCTGGCTAGGAAGACTAGGCTTATATATGAAGATCCAAGTTACACCTGGGCTGGAACCCAACACTAAAGACTTAAACCCCTGCAGGATTTAAGCCTGTGTTTCAGTCCTGTTGAGTCAAAGGTTTTGGTGAACAGGAATGAAGACCTAAAATCACTCCAGTTCCTCTGTGCCTCCTTGGAAGTGTCATTCTGGTGGAAAAGCAGTCAAGCAACTGTCTTTTTAAAAATACAATAAGGATAACAATACTTATCCTTAGTTGATTAAGTCCTAAGTGGGTCCTATATGCACCTGAAACACACAAATAATACCTAAACAAAGAAGAGCAGAGATTTTTTCCTTATTTGTCAACATTTTGCTATATCTCTTTTAATTTTGAAGACAAATTGTTATTATCTTCAAGGGACTAATTTCTTATTAGCTATTGATCTTCCACGAGGATATTATTTGTTCTCCATGTCCAGAGTACTTGGTTAGGCAATGTCAACTGGAATTCAATTGGGGAGGCAAATAGGAAATAGATTTTATTACTTACTCTGCTAAGAATAAACTGTATTGGATGCCTACATAGTTTCACTGTATTCTTAACCCAAGTTTTCCTAGTAACTACATAAATCATACAAAGTAGCTTTTCCACTTGTATGTGAGCAGCATGACTGAAACACAAGTATCATCCAACAGACGCACATTCAGCACGCATCTTCCTTTCTATTGGAAAGTCAGTAAATTGGCTTTTGCTTCCATAATGCTGAGCTCTTGACAATTTTTGGGCACAGCCATACCCAGCACACAGCAGGCAGCGCTAATAACAGGCAACCTAAGCAAAAAGGAGAATTTAGACTGCCCTTGCTCACTGAGACTTTCCACCTCTTAATAGTCAATATTTGCCTTCAGGCTGTGGGTTAGTTTAAAAAGTCAGGGGCAGCACAGCACCAGCGAGTGCTGCTCATCTCCTGCACCTTGAGGAACCAGCAAAGCACTCACAACAACCCTGACATAGCACATGTAGCTCCCGACAAATGGCCCTCTGGCAGGTCCTGCTTTTCCTAACAAGCATTCCTCCTTTTCCCACCAGGCATGGGAAATATGCCTGGCTCCCATTCAGAGAGAGTGGAAAACAACTGAAAAGTCAGAAACTTTAGACAGGATGAAGCCTGGAATGTGTCGCCCTCGACAAGTGGGAGTTTTAGAAACCACCACCTTTGTGAAACCAGAGAGAGAAGACAATACAGAGTGTGGCATGGGCAATGAAATATGTATGTACCTAGGACCTCATCCAACCCTCTCCCACCACTGTACCTCTTGCCTTTGCATTCAAGGGGCACTGGATCTCATCCAAAACAGATGCAGGGGAACAAATGTAGCCTTGGCAACCCCATTGAGGGCAGAGAGGAACAAAGAGGACCCCTGGGCTGAATTTGTTTCCATTTTTAATCCTTATCTATACCCATCAACCCCATGCATGGAAAGAGGCTTCTCAGCTGTATAGATTTGCATTGCTATAGGAGTTTGAAGTGATAAAACATTTGGCCTGCCTATTCAGAAGCAACTAGTGATTCAAAGCAGCCTGAGACATCTTAAAGGGGCCTGGTTTTCCATGAGACAGGTGCTCTGAGCTGACTTCAGGGAAAAATTGAGGTTTTTTTTGAACAAGTAAGTCAATGGCTACTTGAAAACACAGTTCCTTCAAGCCTCAGTAGTGAAAAATAAATATTGCGCAAAAAATCCAGTTTAGGCTGGGAAAATCTAGGAAGAAGTGAAGAGAAATGGCTTGATTTGCAGTGCTGGTAGAAGTACTCTTTATCTATCTATTGACCACATGNGAAGAAGTGAAGAGAAATGGCTTGATTTTATCTATCTATTGACCACATATAATTTATATTTTAATGTTACAGATCTCCCCTCCACCACCATGAGTAATGCAGGCAGAGCCATCTCCCAACTAAGGCTGCCATCCCCACATTCTTGTCCCAATACAGCATCAGCACTGAGCCAGAATTTCTCACCCACATCCACCAAGAGAGAACGGTTTTTTTTGACTACTGCTGCTCTTAGACTTCAGTCTACCTAGGCAAAAGGGCAGCTGTCCAGCCTTTAATCTGACTGCAGGGACCAGCACAGCTTTGCTGCTACGACTGCAGGGCAAACCCAGGGAAGGAGTTAGATCTGCACCATAGCTGTTATGGTCTCTGGCAGGATGAAAAGCCTTGGAAAGGCAGCTCAGGCATGACTAGCCCTCAGGGTCTCTAAAAAAGACAGGAAAATTCATGCCAAGGGCGAGTTTGCCCATACAGAGACATCAGGGCAGGACAAGCTGGTATATAACTGTCAAATGCAGAGAGGAAAGCATCCCCTCTCTCCCCTCCAAAGGACTTGTCCTGTGGCATCCTCCCCATGAAGCTCCTTTTCTCCCTCTCTCAGCAAGAGACAAAGAGGTTCCTGCAACAGGTAACTGAGAGCAAAGTGAGGATTTTACTTGATGCTATGGAGGCTCCAGCTTCTCTCTATCTTCATACTGTCGAGTCATGCTGACACAACCACTCAATTGCTGGGTTCAGGAGAAAAAAGGGAGGAGGAAGCGATTTCCAACTTCCACCCGGAGGCGTCTTCTCCTCCCTGCTCTACTGTGTACAGCACCTGGGCTCCCTGCAAAAGCATTCCAGTCAGCCAAAGTCGTTTCCACTACACGTGCCATGTTGCCCGGGGGCTGCTGCTGAGGTTTTGCCAGGCAGAAAACAGCACAAGAAGACTGCAGGAAAGGGTAGGGCTGAGTTAAAAAAAAAAAAAAAAAAAAAAAAGAGGATTTCTTCCAGAGAGCACTTGAAAGCTAATAGGACAGAGGGCCACAGCTGGCTGGGAATGCATTTTAAATTGCTTCTTAATCTGAGAGCAGATATATCCATCACCATCTCTAACATCTGTCTGGCAAACTTCGTGGGTGGGGGCAATTATCTCTGAGTCTGTTACATGCAGACTAAGAGAAACCAGGGAGCAGGAACATTCAGCACCCGTCAGGGGTTTGGCAAGGCAAACCCCTGGTTGTGAGCAGGTGCTGCTGAGCCCCAGTGAGCAATGGGGGAACACCCAGGTGCCACAGATCTCTCCCTTTCCCCATAGAGCTGCAGGAATCAAATGCTTACTGGGGAAAAAATACCCTCCACTACATGCAGCTCTGCAGGGCTTAAAGAGCATCTCGGACACTCAGCTCCAGAGCTGGTGTTGTGTGATTCAATACAAGCCTCTAGATGAGGGCCTGCAATATGCACTTGCACATACGTGGGGACACCTCCTATCTCAGCACCTTTCAAGCTGGAGAAGACTATTAAAAAGAGAGAAAAAAAAAATTCTTCCTATTTCCCAAATATAAAACAAAATTCCAAGGTCCAGCTTAAAACCAAAATAAACAGCATGCAGATATCAAATCTGCATTTTTAATTCCTTCCATGTCTTCTTTCAATACATGTCCTCACTGATTTTTGCCCAAGCTACAAAGCATCGAAGGCAGAGGCACGAATTGCATCTGCTTTCCCTGGTCCGAGGAGGCTAAACCTGCACTTCCCTGCCTGTGCAAAAATCTGCTGTCATACTTGGCTAAAACAGGGGGCCAGACCTGCAAACCTACTCCAGGTGCTCTTCAGAGTCATTACACCTTCAATAATAACCTAGATTTAGGGCAAGGTCATAAGTACACCTGAAACGTAAAGAGAAGCAGTAAGGAGAGAAACAAGTGTTGTGGAAGAGGCCCAAGACACCTGTCTGGGGCTGTTCTCAGATCTACCAGCCCTCGTGGCATCTGCTGTGTTTCTTGTCTCCCCAACAGTAGCTGTTTGTGTGGATATCTCACTTTTCTTAGCACATACACATGCAGCATCATGTTTTAACTCCCACTGTTGCGAGGACACGTTAGAAATGTGACCCTGAAATGCTGCAAAGGTTCAGAAAGCAAAGCATACTCACAATTTATCTATTCAATCTGAAACTTCGGAGCTGTGCTGCTTTTTGAATTGATGAACTGGTGTGGGATAACCTCTGGCATTTTAGTACTCTATCTTTCAAATCAAGTGTCAGAGAGGATAAAGAGAGTCCAATGGCAACTACAGGGAGCACTTTCCTAGATTTTGTGGTACCCTCAAGACCATAGAGCAACCACCTGGAAGAACTCACCAGACAAGAAGAAAGAGGCGGTAAAGGACAACTGTGTTTGGAGGTGGTCCAGAAGACCATCTCCAATCCGTTGCTGGCAACCACCATACACACCTTTCCTCCCAAAGGAAGTTTCCGGCCACTCTGGTTCACTCGTGGGACAAGTTTTTCCTCCCCTGCTGCTGCTCAGGCGTGACTATATCAGCTGCTTTTCAGCCAAGAGGATGCTTCATACTAAAGGGATCCAGAGACAAGCCTTGTAATTAAGAGATGGGTGCCACCCACCAGTTAACCCCTCCTCCTTCCTTATTGAGCCTGGGAAATACAGAGCCAGGTTTGTTTACATCACCCATACAACTTATCATTTGTACATACAGCTTGCTGTCTTCAAAGCACTTCAGAAGGCGTTTCGCAAGCTTCTCTGCAACCCTCATTGTGACAAAGGATTTAGAAAGGGGATGGAAGGGGAGCAGGGAAAATGGACGCTAAATAATCTGCTCCAGGACAAAAAGAGTTGGCAGTAGAGCCGGGATCAACACTCAGCAGCTCCTGCCTCTGCATCTCATGCTCTGTTCTTTGTTTGTACCTCACTACCTTCAGCTTCAAAACTGGTGTTGTGTAGCCTGGTGCTCAGAGTTGGACTAGATGATCCTTGTGGGTCCCTTCCGATTCGGAATATCCTGTGATCTTAGTACCAGAGAGCAGGTTTAAAGGGATTTCCTTCAGCTCAGCACTCCTGTAGTCAGAGCTTCTCTGGCCCTAGTGATCCTGGACCAATGATCAAATGAAAGAATGTCAAACATCTAGCAGTAGTTAGTAAAATCACAACATATTTCCATTAATAGCACCACAGAAACGAGAAGAGAAAGGATCCATCCATAACCTCATATTCAAGCTGGTACGTATTTTGGACTGGTTAAAGAAGGCAGGGGTGGGACGACAGCCTGCACTTCTCCCTCCATCATGCCTGCACTACTCTCAGTGCAGAGAACTAGATCAAGGACTCGTCCAGCTGTAGAACTCCCCAGGGGAGAAAAATGTTTTGTTGTTGGGTTTTTTTCCTGCCAGACCAGTGCCTCTGCACCAGGCAGTTGGAGAAATGTTCACATCAATAAAGGTGGAGCAGCAGGTGCTTGGATCACGCTGGGGAAGAACAACTTAAACCACTTTTCCAGTCACTAACCATAACAGTAAAGCAGCTTTAGGAATGTTGATGGAGCTACAGTAACTTGGACCAGCACTATCATTTCTATCAGCCTGTACCTGGAAACAGCCAGTCCAAAAATTGCCCCAAATTCTTAATAGAATGATAACCCTGCCACAGCTTTACTGTTAACACTCCTGGCTTGCTAAGCCCCTTGAATCATTGCCAGGGCAAGATCAGACCCTCTCCTGTGTGGTCATGGGCCCACAAATTACTTATTTTCTCCCTATCACTGGAACAATCTAGTACTGGAGTCTTTTTTGCTGATTTTGCTGCAATTTTTCTCTCTTGCTACAGAGGGAGAGTAAAGCTCAGCAAGATGGAGAGAAGAAACACATTCCCCATCTTTACCTCTTAATCATAAGGCAAAATATAGAGTTCTAACAGATCAAGAGTGACTCAACCAGAGCATTTCTGGTACCAGACCCACCTGATGAGCTTGGCTGAAGTGAAAACACCACTATTAGCCCCTTGGTGGGAGAGCCCCACCTAAACCTGCCATTTGCTCTCCTCCTGGCAGTGCGTGTCCAGGCTCTGCCCCTTGCTTTGCTTCCACTCTCCGAGCTGTAACATACACTTAAGGCACATGGCATCTTTTTCTAAGCCCTCCAGGACCTGATGATGAAGACTCCAGAAGCATCAGAGGACTTCAGTGTCACCACTGCTTTGAGGGTTACTCGTTTCTGGTGTAGGAGAGGGTAGCAATTATAGGAGTCAAGTCTCCAGCCCTCTCCTACATGAGCAGGGAGGACAAAGAAATTTTGGCTTCTCCACTGATGGGTATGCAAGGCAAACAAACACAAAGTGCCAAGGCTGGAGACCGCAGGCACTGGGGTGATGCAGCACCTGAGACAATCTCAGACACTAGGACTAGGTGAGGACTACCAGCTCCACATACATGCAGGCTGAGTAATATCCTGAGGAGCCTGAACACACATGGAGATGGCTGGGACTTGAGAAATCTTGCCCAAGGGCCAACAAGGCTCCGCGAGTGACCACATGAACTTCTGTGGATCCCACATTCATTAAAAGTAAAATTAATGTCTCCCTTTAATAACCTGGTTAATGATGTCTGCTCTCCTAGGAACCAGGATTGCTTGGACCTCATGTCTATGGAGGAAATCTGAGCTTATGCTGAAGTCCTCTGGTGAGTGAGCTTTGCCAGGGTCCCTCTGCTCCAAAGACTCTCTAGTGTCTAACAGAGGTTTGGTCTAGTCCAGGCCATCCTAGGGGCAGTGAGTACATCCTTCTATTTCCTGCCTTCAAGACCTGTTTTTGGGACACTTGTAGGTGTCCTGAAGGAGAGCTTCTCTACTTCTCGACAGTGTTTAAAGGGTATGAAGAGAAGGAAAGTGCACAGACTGACAGGCACATGAGTCCTACCTTCTTTTCTTTAAGAAAGCAAGAGGAAAGAAAACAGATCGAGCATTATTTTTCTTGTTAAGGAGAAGTGATAATTTCCTGTTCATGATTCAGCACTGCCATATGGAGACAATGACTGTCCTTTATACTCCTCGCAGCTTTGCTTTTAAAACACCGCTCACAACAGCACACCTTTCCAGGTAAGGTGCAATTACCTGGGAGTTCACTAGCTCAGCACCAGCAATTACCCAAGTACCCTGTGTCCCATCAACCCACCCTAATCACTATATCACCACAGGCCTAAGACTGATGGCTCCTACAGTAAATACCATCATTAAACATCTGGGAGTGAATTTATTACCAGCCATGGTGTGATTACTTCCTGGGGTCACTGCAAACATGCAAACTGAACAGAAGGATTATTATAAAATATGATCCCACTCAAATAAAAGCAGATGCTATTAGCAAGCAACAGGCACTGTTTATTCCATAAAATATGAGGAAAGACAAGTTATTTAATTGCTATCTAGGAAAGTCCTGCTTCAGTGGGGCTAATGCTCCCAGTTCATAAATTCCCTAGGGAGAACTGTTGGGGAGATACAGAGCGAGCTAAATTTGTTCCTGTGTATGGCCGGCAAGGCGTGGGTATGTTTTCCCCTCTCTTGGGTTTCAGACTGACATTACTGTTCATGGGTATAATAAAGCCTGAAGAATGTACTTGTCTTAACCCTTCAGAGAAACAAGGCTTATTTGAACTAATTGGGGCAGGGAGAGCTGTTGGTCCAAGTAGGAGCATCACCAGTCCCAAGTTGCTGAATTTTAGAAATTGGCTCTAAAATACGATATTGAAAAAAGGAACAAAAATACACAATTTGTTTAATTCACCTCTAGGCTTCTGAATTTTCAGTTTTATTTAGGTCAAGCCACCTCTTACTACATGGGATGGAAGTTTCTTATTAGCTTTTATTTATTTAGATACAGAATGTATCACTGAGTATCACTGATCAAGTACCTAGGTTTTCCAGGCAAGGCCTATAGTGCCGTAAGTCCACCTCCCTAAAATTGTAAACCTTGGCAACACTGCATTATGCAGGACTTCTTTTTTGAACTGACAACTTGTACCTACTACATATTCCCGTTTAAAGAGTAAAAAATTATTTATGTAACAGGCATGACCCTTTCCTTTTCTCTAATCCCTCCCCAGCCCTGGGATAGGCAGACTGTGCCAATCTTACACATCAAGGTCATCAGTGAGAATCCAGGTCAGCAGTAACATGCTGCCAGTAAAACACTCTCTGCTCATTTTGTGATGTCCTTCTGCCTTTCCCTGACGCCAGGATGTTGAGGAACTGCTCTTCTGCTACAAGCATGATACTAGGAGGGATCTCCAAGTCTCCTCATGCCTTTGGGTCTACAAAGGGAGGTGATGGAGTCACCATCCCTGGAAGTGTTTAAAAGAGACTAAGTGCCATAGTTTAGTTGATGAGACAGTGTTGTATCATAGGTTGGACTTGATGATATCAAATGTCTTTTCCAACCTGGCTAATTCTGTGATTCTGTGAAAGAATTGTTCAGGCAGCCCTCAGCTCCATGCCCTCATTAACCATAAAAGCTGAGATCTAAAATGTCTTGTAGGTAATTGTTATCCCTCTCTGTGCCGCACCTGTGGCATGAAGACCTGAGCTGGTGTGCTGCTTTTCAATGTGTGCCACTGAATCCACACGGGACACCAGCCCTTGCACAAGCTCGTCACCTGCCACTAAGCCAGAGAGCTCCTCTGGGATGGATGTCACACTGTGGAGGTGGTTTCTCGTCTTGGACCTGCCCTGTCATTAAATTACAGGCACATCTTTTTTTACACGTATGTAAAATAGGCTGTGCCGAGTGCTGCCTCCCCGTGCCGGCAAGCGTCCTTCCCCAGCCAGTTTCTCACATCTCTGCTCCTATCTCCCACGTGGGAGAAGAAACATTTTCTTTACAGCACACCCCCACAATAGCCCTCGCTTCTCTGCACACAATTGAGCCCTGGGGGGCCTTTCCCTTCTCACCCACCCCCCCCGGCTCCAGAGGGATGGACAAGCAGGCGGGTTGTACTGAGGCAGAACTAGAGCAGCTATCAGCAGGAAAAGCTTTCGTGTCGTCGCCTTCTTACATCACAGCTCGTAGCCCTAGGTGCCCTGCAGGGCTTTCGTGACTTGGACTAACCAGGGGAACCCAAACCTACCCAAAATCACCTGCTCCGTCCTCCCGGGGCAAGAGAGCTGACCGCACAACTATCTGAAGGCTCCTTGACTCCCCCCTCCCTGCACAGCTTCTCCCCAAACATCCCTCGCACAAAATCCACCCGTCACTCTCAAGACACGAAATTTTGTCTCAAGACACAAAATCCCAGTGATTTCCCTTGCCCTATTCCCCCTTAAAACACTGTGTCTGTGAAGGCGCACAGGTGCCGGCTGAGCAATGTGCACAGTCGGTGCCGGCGGCGGGCACCTGACACCCACAGCGGGTGAAACTCATCTCAGCTCCAAAAGTGGAGGGGGGACCGCGCAGAGGGTACCTGGACAAGGGCCGGTGGCCCTGCGTGCAGCTGCTCGCTCCCGATGCCCGTCTTTCTCCAGCACCCTCCGCGCTCCCGGAGCTGAGTGCGGACGGCAAAGTCTGGCTCCTCTGCTTCTCGTTGCCAGGACACCTTGGCGTTCAAACCTGAGCTGGGACCAATCAGCCCCGGGGCTGGGGAGCACCAGCCCCACGTCATCCGCCGCTGGCGTTGATTTGAGCGAAAAAGCGTGACAGCGTTCACACAGCCCGTGGGGAGCTGCCTTTGTGCGGGTGGGCTCTGCTCCCACCCCTGCCGCTTACTGGAAGCCTCTTCTGTCGGGCTGCGGAAAACAAAAGAGGCGCGAAGAAGGGAAGGGAAAAGAGAATTTCTTTCCGACTGCCAAAATTGAGTTCGAAAGCCTGGATTCTTCTGCGTGTCCTCTTTCTTCACCTCCCATCTCCAGCCTCGGTGGTCACCTCAGCAGGGAGAGCCAGCGCCTGAGATCCCCTCTGCCCCAGAGCGATGGAGGTTCCCCAGCACTGGCAGCGTGCTCCTTGTACCCAGTGTGGCAGGTCCCCCCTGCCCGGCTGCCCCAGACCGTGCAGTATGGGTGCAGACCCGCAGCTCCAGGGATGCGTTCTGGTTTGGCTGCAGTCACAGGGACGTTTTTTCTCCCAGGCAGCCGCTGCTAGAACTACCATCCTAAGCCTCTCGTGAGTGCAGAGCACTTCAGTACACAATGCAAACTGTCCATCCCTTGTTAAGGAAGCTTTCCCGGCTGACCACTCGGGGGGCACTTTGGCTATCACACTCCCAAATCTGAGTGCCCCCCGAGTGGTCAGCCGGGAAAGCTTCCTTAATACCTTGGTGCTGGCTTCTCTGCTCAAACACATGCAGCTGCTGCCAAGGTGCACACTTGAGAAAGATGTAGCCATCAGCTTGTTTCCTACGGTGCCAGTGGTGGGAACAGGTGCATTTTGAGTGCCTACAGCTGGAAAGGGTTATACCACCAGAGTCCTCAAGGTGGGTAAGTGCAGGTGCCTGGGTAGAAACAGAAGAGAGACCTCCACATCACCTTGGTGTGTGTGGTAGGGGATATACAACAGGGACCCAGGTATTCTGGGTCTTCTCAAGCCCCTTAGACCCTCCAGCCCATGCATCTATGTGGGTCTCCTTACTGCTCATGGTTCAAAGTCATAGGATAACATCCTCCATTCCCAGAGCAGGTGCTGAGTCTCTGGGATAAGTGTACCTGGTTTCTGCTAACCCTACTGCCTGTAATTTATTCTCCCCAACAGAAGACAACTGAGGTTTTGGCAGCTCCCAAAAGAAGACAACGTGAAGTGTGGTCTGAGCATGCTGGAGGGAGGAACCATGGGATCAGCTCCATGTGGTGCTGCCTGATTCACTTCTCCATTATACCACCTCCTAACCACTCACGTCACTCCATTAATTAGCTACACTGCCGAGGTGCAATTCACTCCTGTGGCCAGCCCTTGAGCTGGTTTCCTTGCCACCCTGTGCCAGCAGCAGTTAATGAATCCAGGCTGGCTCCTCAACCCACTTTGCTCTGCAGGTGGATGCAGATGAGCTGGAGCTGCAGTAGCCTTTTCTCAGTGGACCCTGGCCTTACCAGTACAGCACCCGGTTCCCAGACTGCCTTCCTCGCCTTTGAGCTCAACATAGTGCCTCTTAAATGAAGTCTTATTTAATTAAAGATACTGTTTTTGCAGACAATGGCCCACATGGGGCTGTCAAGGACTTTAACTCATTAATTTGCAGGACATACCTACAGTTAATTTGTGGTGACTTTATGGAGGATACAAGGATACAGGGAAGTGTTTATGTGGCTCTGAGGCTGCTCTGCTCATCCTTAGTACCAAGCTTTCAATAGTGCTGGTTAGACCATGGTTAGAGATGTCCCCTGTTTGACCCAGATACTAGACTTTTCCATTGACTCGATGAAGGAGGAGAAGGCAAATGACAATCACAGAAAGTGATTGGATTGATTTCACCCCCTCATTAACTCCATCACCCCAATTACAGAGCCTAGGAACGATGTCAGCTGTCAGGCAGGGCTGTAGCCTCACTGCCACATGCAAAGCAAGAGGTGAAAACACTGACATTTCTGGCAGTTTTCCCAAAGGGAACAGACAATATTGCAAGAGATCAGGTGCGTATCAGCATGGAACCAGGCGGATATGAAAGGATATCTCTACCAGTGCTGTCAGTGCTTTTAACAGCTGCTAACAATGGGAGGAATCCTGTCTCCAGATAAAATAAAAGCATGTGAGATACCAAAATACTCCAGAGGGCATGGGCCTCACTCCTTAGCTAGGAGTCACTCCTGACCAGCCCCGTGCATTTTGTCCAGGCATGCGCAGCATGGGTGCATTGGGCAAGTGAGCTCAACTCCTGCCTCCAGGACTTGCCAGCTCCTTCAAGAACTAGACATACTGCAAATGGCAGCATGAGGAGGAAGCACCAAATCCCCTTTTGCACAGCTCTCCTGCAGCTAAGCTGTCAGAAAAGCTGTTGTGTCACTGGACAATGGACATCCATCCAGACAGCTTGGACATCTGACCATGTGTGCTGGTTTAGAAGTAAACCAGCAGGAGAAACGACCCAATTTGGAGCTACAATTTTACTAAAAAGATCACAATGACACAAGATAACAAAACTGCTTTGACCCACAAGAACAAAGTACAACTTAGTCCCCCCGGGACAGGAACAGCACGGTGCTTGTGAGCCCCTGCCCCAGCACTGTGTGGTGCCCCTGGCTACAGGGCAGAAGGAAAAATAAAAAAAACCCTCGTAGTTGGGATGATGGTCTGTTAAAGAAATGGTAGCAGTCTCTTCAAGAGTGGTAGCCACAATCTTGCTGGAGCTCTGTTCTCTCTCTGGGTCCGATGAGAAGGTTCTTCAGTCTCACACTTCTAGAATTATATATCCCCAGCACCTCCCCCAGGACAGGAAGTTCACAATGGCTGTTTTAGTCCTGGGGTATTTTTTGATCCTTAGATGATGTGGGCTGTTGTGATGTGGGCCTATTGTGTCAGTGCAGCCGGGCCCATTAGAAGGCGGTGAAGGTGTTGATGTCCCCTCATATCTCTTTCCTTATCTGTTGTGGCCTAAGGTGTGAAGTGTGCTCTGGGCAGCTGTTACCATTAACACAGAGGGTATAGAATACAGAGTTTTGGTTATACCTTCATAGTGACAAACCAGTCCGAGTCCTGTAACTGTGACACCATGGAGCCTTTGAAAGTGTTATAGTGGAAGAGGGTCTCAGCAAAACCTCCTCCACCATTTTGAGTGTCATGATGCACCAAGGCTAAAAGACAGCAATGCAATGTGCCAAATTAACTGAGTGCTGGGGCACAGTGAACTCAACCAGTGAACCACTGAGGGCAGAAAAGGAAGTAGTCTTTTCCAGCGTCCAGTGACTCGGCTTTGCCCCTTTATGCTTCTCCAAGCAAGAACTGCTCTGCCTATCATTGGTGCAGGTGTCCCATCCACAGCCACCCAACATCACAGGCATGGATGCACTGGTATGTGGGATAAAACTGTACCAGCAGCAGTAATTTCCCTTCAATCTCTCCTTTGGGAGACCCCCAAAATTGCCATTTAGCCAACACCAAAGCTGGGGGGGCTGGTGGAAGGAGAGGAATAAACCTGTTATTTCTGGAGGGGTTGGAATAGGGCCCAGCAAGTGTTGATTCAATTCTTCATTCAATGCATATTTGAGTGAAGCAATTCAGAACTGCTCCATCAATTCAAGCTTGCATAATAGCATTAGCCACAAAACACAGGAACTTGGTCCATTATTTGGAATCACTCCCTGAGTAACAACAATAAAATAGTCTTGGCCGGATACATCAAAGTCAAAATCCCTAAAAGTCTAAAAGCCAAAGGTTTTGTTATCACTTTACTCTGGACAAGAATATCCTATGGGAACATGCCAAAGACTCAGTTCTGCATCTCCTCCTTACCTTGAATAAATAATGAATATTATAAAAAAAAACAAGGAATAAAGTAAAAATTAGAAAACATGTTTTTGATAAGCACATTTAAAAAAAAAAAGTACAAACCGCTTGTAGCACTCATATCAACCAGAGCCAAGGAAGATAGCAGGGCTAAGGAGGAAGACTGTGTGGCACTGCCACTGTGGGAACAGTGTACAGGAAGGGAACTGTGACCCCCACTTTTCTGCATGTACACTGCACCCTACAATAGACTTGACTCGAAGTTACATATTTTCTCAACCCAATAATAGTTCTAACAAACCTATGTCCATCTCTGCTCTCCCCACATCACCTCCTCTCAGGTGATCATCTCTTCTATCTTCTACTTTTGGCTCAGCCTATACATGCCCTGGACAAACTCCTCCAAGGCAGCAATTTCCCTCTCTCCCCATTCCCCTCTAAAGGGTTTTCATTTACCATCAGATTTATTTTTCCACATGTCTAGCATGAACTGAAATGAGGGCAAACAAGTTTATTCATGTACATCTCAATCTCTGTATTATATCTGTCTCACAGGTAAGATGCAAACTTGCTGTGAATAACAGCTTTAACCATGGCAACACACTCCAGCAACACAAACACAAAGGCATTGAGATTGTAAAAAGACTGGGAAAAAGGATGAAGGGAGGGGAGGAACTAGGTCCATCAAGGCCTATTAAGAGCCTGGCACCTGAACATGGGTTGAGCAGACAGATAGTAGGTCTGGTACTTCTTCCCCTTTTTCCCCCCTTTGTATTTACATCTCAGCATCTTGCTAAGTGGAAGTCTTATTCCATTACTTCTGCCACACTTCCGCTTGATTGACCTGGAGTAAAGCTTGTTTCCTTGTACATCAAGTTGTAATAAAGGTAGATTACAATTTAAGATCTCAGCTGTTTGAAAATCACAGTGATGTGTCATTGTGTGGCCTGATAGAAAAATCAGACCAGTGGTGAGATGCCATTGCCTCAGCTTCATCCTCCTCATGTGTGATGAGCCACATGGCTCAGGCTACGAAACCCAACAGCCTCCTCTTTGAATATGGGGTACCCAAGCCCTCTCCATGTCAGACATCATCATCATCTCACTGTGCTCA
Source organism: Pitta sordida (assembly GCA_013390025.1). Classification (NCBI taxonomy): domain Eukaryota; kingdom Metazoa; phylum Chordata; class Aves; order Passeriformes; family Pittidae; genus Pitta; species Pitta sordida. The sequence continues at coordinate 455,782 of WEKX01013718.1, read as the reverse complement.
CAGGACAGCTTCGAGCATACTTGCTGGCTGGAGAAATCAAATCACTGACTTACTCATGGAGAGGCCAGAGATCATTGCTGGTATGGAGGAAAGAGATCATTCTAGCTGTACAGAAAGCACCTTCAATTCAATCAGGTCACTCTTGGCATGCTTGAAGCCTCCAGTGAAGCCCCTGACATAGCTACATGAGGCTCTGCATGGGCAAGGCCCTGTCCCACAGAGCTTGCAGGCCAAAGGAGCAAGACTGATGGGAGGAAGCATATTTTCTGAATTACATCCTCCAAAGAGGATGAAGAAGAGTAGTAGGGTTAAGTGACCCTCACACAGTCATCCCACATGCTCGTATGGCAGAAGGGGGGACAGCCCTATTGCTGTTTCACCTCCCTTGTGGTTGCTAATACGCTTAAGATACAGCCAGAAATGCAGGAGTGGCACCTGGTCAGGGTGGACTGGTCTCTCTCCTCTGGGGAGGGAAGGGAATCTGGATGAAACAGCAGCCTTTTGCTATCCACAGAAGAAATTTCAAAATTTCTGGTGACCTCAGACCTCCTTTTAAAAGCTGATGTGGGTTGTTTTGCTTATTCTTGGTTAAAACCCAACAGGCCTATGCAGCCTGCAAAGAGCAAAGGGATAGTGATGAGAGACACTGTATCTACAGACTGTGAGACTGGAGGTGACACACATGGCTTAGGAAAGCTGTACCCATGCAAATCAGGAAGAGGAGGTAAATTGGAGCAACACAGGGAGAGGAGCACCCACAAGGGTAACTGGTTTGTGAGGGAGAGGGGTGCTGAAGGGTTAAAGGGTTTTAGTGAAAGCACAGAAGAGACTAAATGGATTGGAGAGTGAAAATCCAATTAGGAGATCTAACAGGAAGAAGCCAAGCCCTGAAACAAAAAAGATAATAGTTTTAGCTGCCAAAGAAAAGATTAGAGTGAGAGCAGATTTGTGGTGGGGCCAAGAGGAAGAAAAAGTTGTAGCAAAAAATGCATAAAAATTATAAGGAGTTATTATTCCTCAAGACAGATTCACATTACAGTCTCAGCTACAGCAAAGTTCATCTTGAGACCCAAACTGTGCAGCTGGATCTTGTTTTTATAATTGGCTGAATGCCTTCAAAGAAGTTTGAAGTTACAGTTTGAGTCCTTCAATTTCTTATCACAAGAAAGAAACCAGAAGAGAATTGACCACTGTGAGTCTTGTTTGCTTACGTTGTTTTTCTATGTTGACTTGTAAATACATTTTACCTGAGATAAAAACAAAGGGGAGGAGCTGATACAGCTCCAAATGTGTTCCCTTTGGGTCTCAGACAGGCTCTCAGTTACAGTCTCTCACAAAACATGGAGTATCTGCAGGAAAACCAAGGAGATTTAACACTAGGAGGATGGCTTTGCCATCAAGAGACAGTCCAGTGCTCAAAAAAGCACTCAGATGACAACTCTACCCTTCCAGAAGAGAAAGAATCCTGGATCAAAAAAACCCCACAATGAACAACCAAAATCCCAAGCTGGTTAGGCATGGTATGCTGTGCCAATTACTTAAGCAAGCGGGATCACAGGAGCTGGCACAGCCTGTGGCCAAGAAACAGCAGCATCTGGAGGGAGCAAGAGCTGCAGGGCAGGAGTGCTTGCCAAGCCACTGTGCTGACCTGTGCCCCAAAAGGCACTTTGATGCCTCAAACCCAAAATGTAGTAAGGCAACACAGAGAATGGGATGAAGGAGGATCAAAGGTCTGGAGGAGCCTCCCTGCAAGCAAGGACTCGTGCACACCAGGCCTTCTCAGTCTGGAAAAGACATGGCTGAAGAGGTTATGGTAGAAGGCTACAAAGTCATGCATGGCCCAAAGAAGGCTGATAGCGATTGGACTTGATGCCTCCTCCTAGTGCAAAAACTGGGGCTGATTTCAAAGCATGCAGATTCTCCTGCAATAGGGGACATACAGGTTATCATGCAATAGGAGACAGACTTGGGGATCTCCTTGCCCAAGGATGTTGTCAGCTGTGAGCATTTACATGAGTTCAAGACCAGACTGAACAAGTTGGTGGGGGAAAAAACATTTGGATTAAGAAATGCAGACACATGCTGTTTCAGAAGCCTGTGGGATTGTACTCTTGACCTGTGTTAGTAGCAAATGGTGAGGGGATGTGTCCACACTGCCCATGTTGACCTCACTCCAGGAGGCGATGACAAGTGGTGAGAATCGAGGAAATGCTAACCAACATGCTCCTGAGTGCACCTACTGCTCCCTGAAGCCTCCCTAGGATGCTCAGCAATTCAGACCCTTGATCTTAGTACAGGAGTTTCTCCTTCCTTATTGCTAAACAGCCACATTGATCCCAGTCTTGTCCCAAGATCACAGCTGTCCTACAGCTTATCAACAGGAAAGCATTACAGTGAGTGATTTCTCTCTGTAATGTGTGCCCTCAACTGTTAGCTTACACCAAACAAACCCAGCTGGAGCCTCAACCAACTTATTTCTAAAGTATGACTTGTTATACATAAAAACAGAGGTCCTCCCACTGAAGAATCCCACAATGCCTACAGAGGATCATCCATCTCTCACAGGTTTGAAGCTCCATCTCCAAGTTCACACAACCCCACTCGACCCATGCCCATGGCTGTGTTTCTCCACCTCCCAAAGCACACAGCTCACATTAGACAGCATAAAGCCTGTCACTCCTTTGTAAGATGGAAACACAGCTCCTAGATGGGAAGAGGAAACCTCTGCCAGCCCCATACCAACCCCAGGGCAGCAGGTCTCTCTGGCAACTTCATGTGTGTTAAGTGATATTTCCTATCTCAGGCAACCACGGAGCTTTCATGTTTAATGAAGTGAAGGGTGCACAGGCGTGGGGTCAGTAAATGCCTGGCTAAAGGACAAGATGCCCATGTGCTCCTCGTCCCTCCCATGTTATGTCTTCCTTGACTATCCCTCTGACCTTCCCTTCCTCTGGATACACATGCTGTGGATGTAAGATGTGATGTCAAGCCAGAAACTGTGGTCGGGCTTTTATGGCCTTGTGGGATCGCCAGCCTCAACAAGAGGTGCCAGGTACCAGCCAAACCCATGTTTGGCCTGTGTCTTGTGCCTATTTGGAACTGCCTCATCGTGTCCAAAAGAAGGACTTTGCAACCCCACAGAGAGATCAAGTTCTCAGGAAAGCAGAAAATGCCAGTGTCTCTACCTGGCTTACATTTTGCCCACCTGTGATCAGCTCAGAGACCCCAATCCCAAAGCAAGGTACTACAGAAGCTGTGGTAAACCCCCGTGCTGCCAGGACGTCTTGGAAAGGCCACAGCAGAGGAGAGCTGATCGAACCAGAACCACTGCACTTGCAGTGCAGGATGGAAATCTTGCCTAAGCCAAACGTTAATGAGATGGCACAGGCTCTGGGCAGGCTTTGTACTTTTTTTCCTCCTGGATTAAGCAGTGGCATGTGAGGATCATGGAGCTGAATGGCTGACAGCTGAAGGTTAACATCGGGTCAACAAGCCCTTTTCCCTGCCTTTCGGTCCCAAGATCCTGAGGTGGGAGGGTTACCTAAAGCAAAGAGTTTTTAAAAGGCAGTTCTCCTGTCTTGCCTGTCTTTTCCCCTTGCTTGCAGAGCAGATGCCCTGGCTTTGAAAGCCCGCTGCTTTTTTGTGAGTGTCAGGATGTGGGAACAATGGCAAGCCATGGCTCTTCTCCCATCTGAAGTCCACTGGTCTCTCTTTCCCAGGATGAGCTCACTCCTACGCACCTGCATGTGTCTGCAAGCACCTGAGCTGTGCACAGAAAAGCAGGCTTCAGCTCCTGACTCTGCATCTGGTCTCTTGGGTGATGCCAGGAAGGTTTTTCACAGACTGACTCAGCCACCCTCAAGTTTCCTTATATGTATTGCAGAAACATAACTGAGTTCTGGGCTCTGATGTCTCCTTTCCAAAGCAAAGGTCATCACCTCTCCCCTCATCACTCTTATGGTGTGGTGTGTGCTGAGATGGTGACACCCCCAATGGAGCAGTGGTTTCTGTCTGATCATCTGCATGGTACCACAACTCAAACACAACAAGTGGTTTGCTCCCCCCTGTGCCACTGTGCAGAGAGCTATGGGTTGCCCTGGCGTGCACCCGAAACCACCCAGTCTCATCAACAGCGTTAAGGACAGTAGAGCAAAACATGGTACCTTAATGATCTTTTTTTTCAATGCAGAGTTTGATGACTTAATTACTACACACCTTTTGAAGTAGTGATCAAGCAGTTCCAGTGGATGGGGGGCTCCAAGGCAGCTTCCCCTGCACAGAATAGCGACTTGTGGAAGCTGTTTCCTAAAGGGATCCAGCTGGGCACTAGGGGACTTTCAGAGGGGATCATGGCTCTCCAAGCTAAATAAACCCAGCTGAGTGTGCCATGGGGATCAGAAGAGGTTCCCCAACCCATCCCACTGCCTGTGCTATGGATGCATCAATCCTGAGCAGCCAGAGTACTGAGCAGCATGGAGAGGAGGAAGAGAGGAGGTAAAGGAGGAATACCAAACCATAAACCACCAGAGATACTTCAGCCATTACTTTCTAGCCACCGCTTCAAGCCTCGTTAGCATTCAGAAGTTGCATTGATTTAAAGCTGTTGGAATAATTGATGTGGAACAAATTTCCCAGTATTTTTTTTTGCGTACACATATATATGAATGTGAGTGTACATATATATATATATATACATACACACACCCACACCCCTCTGTAAAATAAAAGCATCATCCTTTGCATTGCCATAGCTTACTCTTGCCTGAGAAGGCAGTACCAGTACAGATTCTTAGAAGGTGTGTTATCAAATATATTTCACTTTCGAAACACTTGCTGCATTTCTGATTGGTCTTTATACTAAAGAATATGTCACATGCCCTCTTGGAAAATGAATCCAAAATAATTAAGACGGCAAATTTAGATTAGTGGAACCACATTAAGTCTTTCTGTATGCACTCTCATTTTACATATACACTCTTAATTCAGGTTAATTTGTAATTAATTGAAAAAAATCCTTAACTAAGTGGAAGGGACCATTAGTCCATTATGTTCCAAAGGAGACTGTCAACAGAGCTGTCAGCTGATTTTATATTGCCAGTCCTAATTACACCAAAACAGAAGCACCTGAGAGTTTCCCTGGGCAGCCAAAAACCCCTCAGGGTCCGTGAGGGGAACTTCAGGCCTGGTGCTGTGAACAGAGGTATGACCAGAAAAGGAGCAGAAAAATGGCCCTTTTGGGCTCTCAATCCTCCAGTCTCAGCATTCCCACCGCTCTGCTGCCTGTTGCCCTCTGGCTTAGGAATCTCTCACTTCCTAAGGGTGTGCAGGGAAGGAACTCACCCTGCAGCCCCAGAGGGACCCAGATATAAGGGCATCACTCCTTCAGAAAGATGTAAGGTGCTTATTAGGGTTTTGTATGTGCCCAGTGCTGTAGTTTACCCTGCACATGGCAGATATGGCGCCCAAAATAGTGCCTTGCTAAGAGCCAGCTAGTTGATGATCTTCACGCATAAGGCAATAAAAATTCTGAAGTCAGGATGGGTTTGGGGTATTTAGGCAGCTCAGTCGAGCCAGAAATAGGAATGGGGCAACCAGCATCCATGTCCCACAGCACTGGAGAAGAGGAAACATGGCTTCTCTACAACCCAACCAAGACCATACAGTGAAACACCCAGGTCATCTTCCCTCCATTTATGTTTTTGCTTCAGTGAGTGGAGCAAGTATAAACTATACGCTGCCATCACCAACTGGGATTTGTTGAGGACCAGCTACCTCTCGAGGAGCCACTGGCTTTGAGGAGAGGTAAAAAGCAAGAGACAACGTATTTTGATGTTAGTAAGGCTTTGGAGATTGTTACAGATACGTAAAACATTCTCATAGGTAATCTGAGAAATGATTGTTGAGATTAAAAACACTGTACAGGGAGTGCACAGAGCATATTTACTGGTTGCTCAGGTCAAAACAGAGAGGGCCCAAAAATGTTAAGCCATTCAGATATTCAGTTTGGAGATAAAAGCAAATGGGAGGAATTCTCAGCACATCTGAGAAAGTGATTATGATTCAAAATGACCTTGAGAAAGCACAGAAAGAATCTGGAAAAAACTCAAACAAAAAGAAAAAACAAAAGAAGTATAGGGGAGGTGAGATGGGATAATTAGACAAATGGAGGATAGAGAGAGTTGTTCTTCCTGGAATAGTCAGTTGGACAAGAAGAGTAATTTCTACAGAAAGGTGCTTTTGATCACAATCCATGATATGGGTTAATCATGCTGTGTTGGATGGCTTAAAACAGGTCCCTTCCTTGGTTATCTCTGCTCTGTGCCGGTAATGCTCCAGAAAATAAGAAGCAGTTGAAGACAGCTGTGCAATCAGTTGGGGAGAGAAGCGATCAGTCAGGGGTTGGTAAAGGAATTGGGATCATTTTGTCTAGGAAAGGGAAGGCTAAGGAGCCGTTTCAAATACAGAAAGGGCTGTAATGGAGACTAGGGTTTGTGCAGGCAGAATGAAAGCAATGGTCTGCAGTGAGGTCCAGGGCAGTCTGGGAAAACATCTTTATTCCAGTTATCAGGATAGCCAGTGCTGCACTGGTGCGAACTGCCAAAGAAAGTGTCAGGAGAGCTAGGACAGGGTGTGGCAGCATGATGTCACCTCCTTATGTCCTTTGTCCTCGTTCCCTTCCTCCCAGCCAACCAAAACCTCATGTTTCATTTGACTCAGGCAATGAAACAATGCTGGGGATTAGCTGTCTGGTATCATGACGTGGCAGGTAAGAGCAAACACCACCAAGGTTGCAGAAGCTTATCACGACCTTTTTCTCTGTTTGAAGTTGATTGATGGCAGCTGGATTGCAGTAACTGACGATTGTGGTTAGTAGCATGGAGATGCTGCAGACTGCAAAAATGAGGGAACAAGGAACAGTAATGGTACCCAGTTCCAAATATTGCCATTTGTATTAGTGTCCCTTAGCCCTGCACAGTGTTGCTAGCTGATGAAGTGGTGGAGGCTTTTCCTAAAGCTACCAGCACGGAGATGAGACTACAAAATTATTCCGTTCCCGCAAGCCAAAGGCACAGACGATTACAATTTTTCTTCTGACTCCTACTCATCTTGCCTCATGGAGATCAGATTAATTGTGGCACATGATCAAAGAGATTGAAATAAAGAAATTAAAAGCCAAGTGGCTGCAGTTGCTTTACTAAAAATCTTGGGTGCAGATAAGGACTGCAATTTTGCTGTGATTTTGCCTGGGCTTGGAGAGGTGAGGGATATGGTGCTAATCCCATGTGTTTTTATCCTAACAAATATCCCAGCTGCCCTGGTTCAATTAGAACTCTGTTATTACACTGCTAGCTTGAAGAAAAAAAATTTCACTGCCTTTTGGAAGAGTAAAAGCACGATGTGAGACCTGGGAAAATCAGCAGAGCCACAAAGAGACTTTGCCATGCAGCAAATACACACAGTGGCTTGGAGCACTTGTGGGCTGAAGCTCCTGCACACGAAGCCCTACATGTCCCCACAGGTCATGGTGTTGGGACCAGCTGCAGCCCCGGTAGCACCATCCCTGCAGCTGAGCACCACCAATACACCATAAACAGGCACCTAAATGCATCATCCATCTCCTAGGACAGAGCAATTGCTTCAATGAAGGGTTAGCAGCCTTCAAGAGAAACTTGGCAGTGTGGGGCATGTGTATGCCACCCACTCCTCCTCCTCATTCTCCTCCTCCTAGCCAGCTCCTGGCACACCACCCACAGACCTTGCTGGCAACCCTTGGCAGCTCCTCAGAGAGCTCCACTGAAGCGGAGCCAGATGGAGCTGCCAGCTCGCCCATAAAAGATGGCACAGGCTTTTCAAGCCGCCTCTTCCTGGAGCTGCCTACTCCCTGTGGGAGGTGTAAGTGAGGCACGTGTTGCTTCCCCTGGTGAGTGATCCTTTAGCGTGTCCCCGTGCCACCAGCACTGGCACTGAAGCCTCTGCTTGGTGGTCCTGCAGGGCTACCAAGCACCAAAGCTGGCTCAGATAACCAACATGTCACCTCTTCCAAAGGCCCTCTGGGGGGAGTGCAATTCAAGACAGAGCATTGTGGCTGCTGACCCAAAAGCCAAGGGGTGCGATTTTCATGGTCACTCTGCAGTGTGAAAAATATCTGTGTGCACAAAAGACCTGTCCATGGCACCTGACCTAGCCCACCATTATGTTGAAATGGTGCCAGCAGCAGAATTCCCTGTCTGATAAGTGAAATTCCTGGGAAGACCCTTCTCCCTGCACACTCCCAGTTTTTATTTCCAATTACAACTTTGGGAGGACCACAGGAAAGAGTATTCACCGTTGTCCCTTGGAGAGGCCTGCCCTAGGCATCCTGTGGGATGTGCTGCCTATAAGAACAGGCTGGTGGGTGGCAGGGGAAGATGTCACCTGCTGTGACATACATATCCATGTGGAGAAGAGGTGTTTGAGCAGGTGAGAAGAGCCAGGACCACTGCAGGCTGGTGGCTCTGGCAAATCTCATCCTTAGGTAAAATCCTGTCTTTAATTCTCAGTGTTTTACTATCTCTGTAAAGCCCAGCACACATAAGGGAGGAAGAATTGGCACCCTGTGTGCCCTGCAGCTTGCCAAAAATGTACTCAGGTGCTGGTCACGCTGCAGACACTTGCCTAAGGTTGCCGCAGGGCTTTGTCACAGTTTGAACTCTGCTGCAACCAGAGGTGCTGAGAATGCTGCCTTTGGAATATGGGAAGTGACCGGCATGGGACTGCATGGGAGGAAGCAGGCAGGTGTCAGATTTCCAGTGCCTGGGAAACAGAACGCAGCCTTTTGTGGGCTGGATGAGCTGGTGCGGCACTGAGACTCGCACGTCTCGCTACTATCGCCTGAGATCGGGCTGTCTTGACACATTTCCGGGAATCTTCATCTGTGCTGGAGAAGCGCTTCTGGCCTCAGCAGTCCTGCTGACTGGGGAGAGACTGGGATGCACAGAGAAGCAGTGTTGCTTTTAGGGGGACCAGGCAGACACAGCTCATCCTGCTGTATTTTCACGTTGGGCTTTCAGCAATCCGATAAACTGGAGGCAAAAATATTTTGTAAAAGTAGAAAAAGACCTTTCACACCCAAAGCAGGAGGGCAAGGTGTCATCCTGGACCCCAGGGCTGCTGTTGGGGGGTCTATCACCTCTTTGGGAGTCTGTCAGTGTGGACGTGGAGTGGTAGAGTGCCAGGGGTGCTGTGGCATGGCCAGGGAGGGTATGGCCTGTGTTTGCATGTGTCAACACAGCTGGAGCAGCATGCAATGCAGGACAGTGATGAGGACCTTCAGGCCACCGGCAGCCTTCTGGCTCTTCCCTTATCTCTTTAGCAAAGGCCTCTCTGGGGTCAGCTCAAGCCAACACAAGATGCAAACTTTAATTACATGAGTCTAGTTTTACACCCACTGTTGCTCACCACTGAGGAGCTGCTGCTCTGCATGTTTAGCTCACCTGGCCATGGTTTGCAGTGCTAGGCTGGGCTGCCACCAAAGCAGCTGAACCCTAGAAGTGTTTTTAATATAATTACTTCTGCACTGCCACTGTTACATGGGAGGGGGGATGGCAAAGCGCATGTCTGAGGGATGTGAACTTGGTCTACCAGCTGTAATGTGGCATCTGCCACACCAGGCCTAAGGCCACCACGTCCTCCAGTGAGAGGGCTTAGGAGGTACCTAGGGTCTGTTTCGACCAAGGGTCGTGGTTGTCACCTGAAGCAGATCCCATGAGTCACAACAGTCACATGATAATAAAACAAATATATAAGAAGACCCCTTTCACCTTCTCTCCATTGGCCCTCACGCAGGATGCAGGGTGCATCTCTTTGCTGGCTCAGCTTTCTCCATGGTAACAGATGGATGTTGCAGCCCCATCCCCCTTCACGATGCTGGGACGGGCGGGTGGGAGACAGATGGCAATGGAAGGGAAAAGAGTCCAGATCCTCCTGAGTGGCAGAAATTGCAGGAATCCCTGATTGCTAAAGCCAAGACGCTGACCCAGAGCCGTGGGAGGGAGGGAAGGTGGAGGCGCGTGGCTTAGCTGAGCCCAGAATAGCAGAGCAGCTGTTAAGTTAACGCTTGTAATTATTACAGCATATGGGAGGGAAAGAATAGCTCTCAAAGGGAGAAAAACAAATAAGGAAGAGGCGGGATGCTGCAGGGCTGAGGCACGGGAAGAGTGACACTTGGCACTGTGGTAGGTCCCCACCAGGTGGGAAGGGCATTGGGGGACAGCTCTTCCTCTCCTCAGCCCTGGCAGGAATTTGGGTGCAAATATTTGCACCCACAGAAGAAGATGCTTACCCACTTCGTAGGGTGCCCACTGCCCACTCAGGGGCATGGATATGCTGGGGAGAGGATGACACTGGCTAGGGTGTTGCAGAGCATGCAGAGTCTGGCACGGTCCCTCCTGGTCCCTTCTCCCATGCCTGATCCTACTGCTTGCTCTGCAATTTGGCAGGAGCCATTGCTACTGCATGTGAGCGAGGCAGCAGGGCACAGGCAGCCTCATGGTTTGGAAGGACAGAACCCAAGGCATGGAGCAGGGGAGAGGTGACACATAGCAGCATGGTGAAGAGCTGGGAAATTAGGATAACAGTCTGTGAATGAGGAGCAATGACACTCTCCCCTAAGTTTTGTGCCACTTGGAAAACAAATATTGTAACCCCTCATGTCAGTTATTATTCTGGGCTTTCAAACAGAAAAAAAAAAAAGGCAACAGGCCTTTGGAAATGTGGAGCTATTGGCATTTGCACCAGCTGCCTCCCACCTTTGGACTGCAGTGTGGGGACAAAGAGCACTGAGAGGATGCTACCCTTCCTCCCACCTGGAAAAAGCTTGAGAGACTTAATGAAGAAAAATCTCACTAAATCTGCTGTGTATTACATGCAGATTTAAATTCACTGATGAAATTCACAGCCACTGAGCTACAGATTTTGCTGAGAGTGGGAGAACCTTTTGGGCACATTTTGATGTTTGCTTGTCCTGTGCAACATGCACGTAGCCACAGGGTTGAGTCAAGATGAGGAAGAAATATTACTTGTTCTGTTCTCACACTCTGATGCCTTCTCCCTGGGCAGCTGATGCTGACTACAACTGGAGATGATGCAGGACCATGGATTACTTTGCAGAGATACTTTTATACTCTCTTATATCCGTCTCTCTCCTGCTTTTCAGCAGTATTTATTTTCTGTCTACTGCTGCCTTCTCCCTGACAGCATAATGATTATCCTCAGGCAGGTGAATTGGCACCTGCCTGCTCACCTGGATCACCACCACGTGCCCTTGGCTCTCCAATCCCAAGTCAACTTTATCACATTGCAAAGAAACACTGGTTCCAGTGGAACACATCTGCCTGAGCAGGAGATGGGGAACTCTGGACACACTGGGCTGATGTCCCAGGACCAAAGCACATTATTCCTGGACAGAAGCAAAGAGCTTGGAGCAGTGCCTTAGATGGGCCTTGCCAGCAGGACACTGATGTAGGTAGGTGCTGAGCATCTGCTGGTCCCATGGAAGCCTGGGAAGTGCCCTTCAGGTCTGGTACTCTACTTGGACAGGCAGCACAGGCTGCTACTGAACAGTGATGATGCTGCAAACAAAGCTCCAACAGAAGCATTGGAAACAGAAGATGGTTCAGTTTCTGTGATCTAGAACAGGGATAAATCACATGGCAGACAACAGCCTCAGCACCCATTAAATAAACCAGTCAAACCCTGCCAACATCCCAGGATCCTTGCCAAGATAGACACTGCACCTGAAGACTGAAGGACCAGCTCTGCAGCTAGCACATATAAGTTAGCCTGGGTGAAAATCAGGGAGGCACAGAATCACAGAATCAGTAAGGTTGGAAAAGAGCATAGACATGATCGAGACCAATCTGTCACCTGTTACCTAAACTGTTGTCATCCTGCTACCAACACACCATCCCACCCATAACACACTACCCTAATATCTAGGTCATGCTACTAAGTACAGCATCCAACCTTTTCTTAAACACTTCCAGGGA
>WEKX01013718.1:404090-443458 GCA_013390025.1 Pitta sordida | reverse complement strand
ACCACTCTCTGAGCTCAATTATCCAACCAGTTCTTGATCCAGTGTGGGCAACAACAGTTTGTACCAGATGGGAAACTGGCCTGATGTTTTCTAAACTTCTGGCCCTGCCAGAAGGGCGCACCCCATGCACCTGGCTTGCTGCTCAAGGGCTCACATGGGTAACACACTTCCATAGGTGGGAGAAAAGCACTTGCCTGTGAAGCTGAAACACTGATTGATGCTGATGTGTGTGGGTGACCCGACAACATAACTGATCCTGGGAGTGCTCCCTGTTGCATTGACACCACAGAACAGAGGAAAGCAGCCATGCTGAGATTTGCAGTTGCTTGGTCCTTTTTCCCTCCATCTGCAGTGACCCAGGGGGCAGGGAAGAGTTGTGGCAGGGCAGATGAGGGCTGTGCCCTGGGGTAGGACACAGCTTGGGGCATCCCTGCCCATGGCAGTGGGGGTGGAATTAGGTGATTTTTAAGGTCCCTTCAGACACAAACCATTCTATGATCTAGAATGAAAGGATTTTCAATCTTTCTGCCAGACCCTCCCTTAGAGACTGTGCTGTCTCAAGTAACCATGGGGAGACAAAAAACCTGACAAGAGCTGCCAACGGAGAAATGAGTTTGTAGTTCTTTCTTATCTCCACATTGATGCTGGATTGGCAGTGGCTGAATTAGAGCCATTGGGGTCTTGATGGCTAGGCCCTCCTTGTAGCAGGATGCTCTAACTCAGTGGGGGTAAAACAGCTCAGATTTTACTTTACTTGCAAGAGTTATCAATAATGGATGGAGAAGGGGGTTCATGCTGCTTCTCATGTTGAAGGATGCTGAAACAAGCCTGACTCATCAACCCCAAAGTTAAACATTCTGAGAACATGAAAAACAATGTTTCCTGATAGAAACTGGCATCAGTGAGGAGGTGGCAGACAAAGCTCCTGATAAAGGAACCAACAAGTGATACAGTACTGACAACTCATCAAATGGTGCTGGCCTATGACTAACAGCCAACCACTTTATACTATAAAAGCCCAGTCCCACTTTTTAATGGCAGGGTCTTCTAACACACCCCACCGTAGAATCCGTGTGGAGATTCCTCTCCTGAGTTAAGACATCCCTCAGTGATACTCCTCAAGGCTGAGTGAAAGAGATATGGTGGTTGGTACAGGTGAGTAACATCAATCTCTACTTAATAATTACTTTGCTAGCTTTAATATCACTGCTTCGATATGGTTTCAAGAAGTAGTGCACTATAGTTACAACTACATATCTATATTCTATAATAAACAACTCTGATTAAAGTATTTTAGTCTAATCATTATCAACATCATATAAATAATCATTCCATTCATATAAATATATGGTTTGTCATCTTTAATTCTGCAGGAGAAAGTTGTATAAAGGCTCAGTTACACCTATGTAATCCTTTAGTCATAAACCATTGATCAAATCTGAGAGTAGGATAGGATCCAGGTGCACCTGGACTCCTCTCCGAGAAGGAGTTTAGAAACCAAGGGGAGTCTTTCTGACCCTTGTGACTCAACAGAGTATATAATGGACCTTGTCTGAAACTTCCATTCTGCCTATGACACTCCCGCATCCCAACGTCCCTCTGCAGCCCTCGTTTGACCCCCCATGCCCTCCATTCCTGACTCAGGGTGCAGTGGCAGTGCTGCTGTAGCCATCCCAGGGCTTGGCACCTGTCAGAGAGCAGACACACACACACGCACACTGTCACACACAGTCACACACAGGTGCACACACACAAAGTCCCCCTCTTGCCAAATGCCAGCATGACATGGCAGCCCGTATCCATCTCTGCTTCTTCTTCTGTAAATCACACACAAATTTGTTTGATCTTAAGGTAATTACTTTTTCCATAGTAGCAAGGGCCTCTCATTTGTTTTTACACGCCACAAACCCTTGTTTGTGTTTGGATTCCTACTTCCCCTGGACTGTTCGTAATAAAAGAAAATCAGGATTGGGCAATAGCAATCGAAAGGGGAAACAATACCTCTCTTTTTCTTCTTCAAAACCACCAAAATTGACACTAGATAAAATAAAACCTGGAACTGCCTGGGTTTGGTTCCCGAGCCAAACCTTTTGAGACTCTCTTCTTCCCTCTAGCGTTCATCCCAAGATGTTCCTCTTGCTCTTCAGCTAAAGCGGCGCTTGCCTGGTTGCAGTCACTCCCTTCCTCAGGCTTAATACGTATTTATAAATGATAGTGCAACTCTCCACCCAGGAACGCGACGTTTGATTTTTCTGGTTTACCCTGTGCCTTGCAGGAGGATCCCTTTGCAAGTCCGTCATCCCCTGGAACTCTTAAAAAATGATCTCAGTTACTCTGTTAATTTTAGCCTGACCACGTTGAGCTCCAGCCAGGGATGCAGCCACAATGAGGTTTCTGATGACAGTGGGGAGAGAATGGGACAGTGGCAGATGTCTCCTTTGAGGGATGGGTCAGAGCAAGCCCCTGCTCTTTTTGCCTGTTTAAGACCATGCTATATCTCCTCTTGGATCAAAATTTGGTTTTGGGCTGTGGGAAACCAGTGCAGAGCTGAAAAATTACTCCATTGCCCCTAAGGCTGTCACTGAAAAGTTGTTTTATTTCTGATGACAGCAAGAAACCTCCCAGGCAGGATCTCCATTACCTGGGTCACCTCCCAGCCAGTCAGCCTCCTCCTCTTTGAGGACAGAGATGGCAGATGGATATTCCCTTCTCATGGGGACTGGGCAGCAGACCTGCACTCCCAGATGTATCTGCAACAGCCCAGGTCTATGCCTGCACACACCAGCTCATGGTCTGTGGCAGTACATTGAATTCAGTCCAGAACAAGTTCTCCTTGCTGTCCCGCAGCCATTCTGACCTATCTGCATCCCTGCCTGCATCTCCCTGGAGGGCCCAAAAGCTTCACAGCCCAGGGGAGGTTTAGACTGGACGTTACGAAGAGCTTTTTCACAGAGAGAGTGATCCCTCAGTGGAATGGTCTGCCGAGGGAGGTGGTGGAGTTGCCATCCCTGGAGGTGTTTAAGAAAAGACTGGATGAGGAACTCAGTGACATGATGTAGATAATGGGAGGCTCGGCTGGACGGAGTGTGGTGTCCATGGCTCTGGGGTTAGGGGTTCGATCCCTATATGGGCATTTGCTCAGGAGTTGGACTAGATGATCCTTGTGGGTCCCTTCCATCTCAGAATATCCTGTGATCCCGTGATCCTAAAGGCCTGCTCAAAGAGCCACATGCACTGACTTGAGATACGCTGCCCCAGCAGTTCCACGCTCCCATGCTTCTTTCTCCCTTTTTTTTTTCAAGCTCCAGCTGAATGGAGCCTTTCAGTATGCAGGGCAGCATCAGCCACTCCAACATAGCTGCTCACAGGACACCAGCTAAATGATGTCGAGAGGCCTTCTGGATGGATGGTGCTTCTGCTAATGCCGCAGCATGGTCACTTTGGGCCAAATCCCTTTGCTTCTAGCCTTGCTCCCTGCAGGGGAGCTGTTCCCAGCTAACTACCCTCCATCCGTCCCTTAGCAGTATGTACTGATGAGACTTGGCTCCCAGCAGAAAGCTCTTCCCTGCAGTGCTGATTTATTAATAGGTGAGGGAAACAGTTCTCACCCCTCTCTCTAGCTTACACACTAGATATCAATTTGGCAGCCAGCAGCTAATCCCATTAAGGCAGTGAGATACTTAAAGGCATCAGCAACTCGTGGCCCATTAGAAGAACAAGGGGATGGACCCTGGTAATGCACATCTGAAACTGGTCAAACACAACTGGAAGCAAGGATGCTGTTGAGACAAATATTAAGAGTCTGCACAGGCAGAATAAGCCTTTGGGAATAAGATTGCTCATTAAAGGACTTTCTCCATATTCAAGGGATCAATGCAGAATTTTAGCAGGAGAAAGAGCAACAAAAAGCTACACAATGAAACTTATATTTTCTGTTTGGGCCAAGACAACTGAGTTCATAATCAGTCTTATCATGCCTGATATTTCCCAATTAGCTTATTAAAGCCCTAGCTGACTTTGACATTTTCTAGATGAAAAAGGTGGAACATGGAAAAGCAGAGGCTAAACCAGAGCAATAATTTTCTCTGTGGATCTGTTATAGCTGTGCAGACAGCAATGGCCCTGTTTATTTTGCTTGTCCTGGAAACTGCAAGACAACAGCACAGCAGCTGCAGGGAACCTGGAGGTACACCCACTTCTGGCAGAGACAAAACTACCTGCCCTTCTTCCCCATCAAGTCGGGCTGTGATCACAGACTTGCTCTCTTAACAAGCCTCCCTGCTGCTCCATGTATGACAGCCTGGTGCTAGGTACCATTATGCATTTAGCTTCAGAGCACATACTTTTGCACATACCCCTCAGCAGGTTAGATGACTCAGAGAGGACACAATGAAGGTGGCACACAAAAATCTGATGCCCCTGACACAGCTGTCCACCACTGCTTGGCTCTGCTACCTGCTAAGCTTTCATGTGCTGGGAACTAATTAGTCTTTCTCCACTTCCTGTGCCAAAACCATATTAATGTTTGCAAGTCAGAGTCCTACTGGTGCCACTGCCCTGCTGCCAAAATGCTTCACCATCCTCTCTGTATGCCTGAAACCAGGTTCTGCTCTGTTGGGTAAGACAGCTGGAGACCCACGCTGGGAAAGCAATGCCCCAAAGTTGTGTCATTACTTCCCTAAGCGTAGGAGCATCCTTCTCTGGCCTGCTTCCCTGTGCTCTGCATGTGGTCAGTAGTGCAGCTCAAGACTGAGCACATCTCCCAGAAAAGCATGGAGTGTTGTGCTCACAAGGTCCATCTGAGAGCAGAGCTCTTGCTTGCCTGAATATAACCCAGAGGTTCAAATGAGGAGTGGCACCAACATTCTGCCCTGCAAGAGCCCCAGGTCTCCCAGCTCCTGGCATCACTGATTTCTGCTGCAGCACAACGCCACTAAAGCCTATCTTCCATATCCATCCCTGAGGAGGTAATGGGTCACCAGCTGGAGCAGTGTTCAGTAGTCAGAGGGGACATCTGTCTCTGTGAACACGTCCCACACCACTACACAGCACACAACTGACTCGGTTAGGCCACCAGTGGGGCAGAGCTGCTTGGTAAGGGGTGGGGTGACTGTTTTGAAGGTCACACACTGCCTGCACCCCTGAGAGTTACTACTGGGGTACCTGTAGGGCAGGTAAAACAGGAAACCCTGAGTTAAACAGCTTTCATGAAGCCTTCAGTGCCTTGTGTTTCCCCCACACATGGGCAAAGCTATTTTTTCTGACCATTTCTCCACATCCTTTCTGCCTCCTCAGAGAAGCTTCTTGCTCCACACACATAAAGAGCCAAGCTGAGTTTGCAGCAAGACAAGCTCATAGGTGCTTTTGGAGACTTTCCAGCTCTGTACCCAGAGTTTTGCATCTGCAGATGTACACATCCAGATCAAACTAGCTGCCCCAGCTTACATGCACAAACTCCTCTTAGCCTTTTTTTTCCCCCTTTGCCCATTTGAAATCAAACATGCCAATTGAAAAGGAGGCTCTGAATATGTTTGGAAGAGACTACCTATCACCCACTGATACGACCCTGGATATAGAGAAGGGCCTGATTGTCACCAGTGCAACAAGGGCTACAAACTTCAGGCAGGCAGGGAGGGTACAGAGAACTTCTGAAAACTATGGTGTCACTGTCTTCCTTCTTTTACAAGGTCAATTTTTTTTTGTTTGATTTTGTGAACTTTTTGTGAATTTTGTGAATTTTTTTTTTTTGCCAGTGATACTGGCACAAAATCAAACTTAAGAGTTTATATAAGGACACAGACACTGTTGCTGGATGATATTTGACAGAAAATTCTGCCTGCATCCATATTACTGCACAGAATCATGTCACCTAGTTTTTAATAATTTTGTCACCAAGACTGGACAAACTAGCTTCAAGGTCCAGACTATTTTGTAGGAGAAAGTGGTGCAAGCAGCACCACGACAAAAGGAAGTTTTATGGTTTTGTCTACTATTCTGTTTCTCTGATGGCCAGCAGAAAGGAGACATAAACCAATTCATTAACTCATCATGTAATTACTGTTCTATAAACTGATTAAAAAGTATAATCTAGGCATAATAATTTAAACTGGAAAAAATGTGATGATGCTTGGTCTCATATTACAACATCAATAAAGTTGTAAGGCATAGTCATTTGGACCAGCATCTCAGTCTGTAGCCACTAAAACACGTTTTGAATCTCACCTGAATATAAAGCAAATACCCTATGGGAAAACCAAGAGATTATTCCCTTATGTCCCTACTTTGTCTTTGCTGCATCATCAATTAAAATCATTCAGTTATATGAAACTGGAAAGTCTGTTTGGTCTAAAAAGGCTAGAAGTGGAAAGGAGGTGGAAGGCATACGCAGGGGATGCTGTGATACCAGGTGACAGAGGTCAGGTCTGCCAAAGAAATTCTGGAATACAATGTCTATTCAGAGGAAGGGAGAGAAATCCTTTGAAGTAGCTATGGAGCAAATAAACATGTTAGTAATATGTATTTGGATGAGCCACTTGTTAATTTGCTTACTTGAGCCATTTGCTCCCATAGCTCCCAGAACCTCTGATGCTTGTGAACGGGGTGAGCTTCTGTGGGGGCATAAGGTCTGAAACCACCCAGCCTTCCTGGTTTTTCTTTAGGCAATGGGCTTTTCTTCAGGCAATGCACTGCTCCCTTGGAACCTGCTTTGGTCAACAATTCCTTTCAAGCCCTTGATTTCAGCCCTCACCTGTTAAACATCCAGGACTGCAAAAGATAGCTGGCATGACTGCTGCCTCACCACCTCTTCCAGCCCATTCAACAAACAGCAGGGTTCATGCTCAGCTTTGTTCAGCATCCCTGCCTGACTCATAGAGCAGGGTATGGCGTGATTGAGAGGAAATACCACAGAATTTTTTCATTTTAGTGCATGAAAATTGCAAAAATAACATTTTTCTGTAATAAGAGATTCATTAGCTCTTTGTTGATCAGTGGTTGCTCTTTAAAGTATTTCTGGACCAGCTGTATCCTGAATTGAGGCAAATCATGTCATTTGTTTGAACTGCTCTACTTGCACAGCTCTGTGTTTAGATTGCAGAAGCTGAAAGATGGTATTGATCCTTCATGACTAAGCTGTGAACATGGCTCCAACATTTGCTGAAAACTGGGTATTTTCTAGGACTGAGAACTTCTATTCTGAGATTTTGTTGTGGCATTGGTTCTGTCTGGCAATGACTGCAGCACAGTCCTGGCATTCAGGGGCCAAGCAGCATTCATCATCCCAAACCTCTCTGAGGCTTTTGTGGATGAGCAGATAGCTGAATGCTGTTGGTTAATCTCTCCAGAAGGGCTCTCTTCCATGATGGGCCTGAGGAAAAAAAGAGAAATGCTGTGGTGAGGTTGCACTCTGGATCTGGATATCTGCATTCTCCTCACCAGCTCTGAGAACTGAACTGAAAGCTGCCAGGGAGAAGCACAAAGAACACCAGCTTCCCACATAAGGCATGTGCTCTCTGCCTATACTGATTCCATAATGACTATGTTAACTTAAAAAAAGTTGTCACGTCACAAGTCAGGTGCGTTTCTTCAAAGAAGCAACACGATGCTCATCTTATAGTAAGTGGGTTCAGAAATAACCACGTTTCGGTGCATGTGACACTTTTTAATGCCCACGTGATTTTCCAGAGCATGAATTCATGTCAGGGAAAAAGTGTAATATCAGAAACTTATCTTGGAGGTTACTCAAGAAGAGTCTTGAACAAGTGTCACAAAAAGAGCTTTGCAACAGACACAGCATTGGCTCTGTGCGGGGAACAGGAGAACAGTAAGAGCAGTAAGAACACAGAAAAATTATGGGCTATTATTCAAGAAAATACAAAACTTCTGACACTCAGGCTATAAGGAACATGAGAAAATGTTTCATTTAACATTAGAGAGACAAAGGTAAATGCCAGCACAAATAAAAGGAATTCTTTTTAGAGAACAGGCAGGAGACTTCAGAGACAACAGAGAAGTCTGCTTTTTCCTGCCATGGAGTCTCTCCCATTTTCCCCAGACACATTGCAGGCATTGCTGCCAGCAGAGCAGATACCTGATCCTTGTTGATCCAACAGCTGTTGGTCCTGGAATAGGCCTTTGTTGGCCAGTGCAACCAGAAGGCTGGTGCTGCTCTTGGGATCCGGAGGCAGCTGGCATCTTGTGCAGGCTCAGGAGAGCAAGTTCCTTGTCCAGAGGCTGGGCTGAATTTTCTTGATGAGCACTTGACTGGCATTGTGGTGTACACTGCCTGTCCTCCTCTTGGCCGGGTATTTTTAGGCATCTTACCCTGTGGTTCCTTGTTTTCCAGAGTCTTGCTGCAACACCCATTACAGATGCAGGTGGAGGGCTTTTTGGAGGGGATGGAATTAAACAATGGTTTGGGGTGGAGAATATTGCACCCTCCTGAGCCTGTAATGAACCTGAAACAGAGTGAAAAGTTCATCTTACTTGTAAATGACTAACCCAGTGAGTGAAGGGTTTCGGAGATGCTGTGCAATGGAGCTGGGTGGACAGATCTGTCCCACGGCACACAGCAGTGCTGGCCTTGTTGAATTCCTTCCTCTGCTAGTCAGGGGTTTGGGTTCCTTGGCAGCCTCTCTGCCAGTATTGCTGATGATGTGCCAAGCACCACAGCTGCTCACAAGCCATGCAGAGCTCAAAAGGGATAGACCAGCCCACCCTCCCTGTTGTTCTCAGATAGGATCACACCTGCATTGTTTCTGGCCAGTGTCTGCACTGACTTGTTTCAAATACCTGAGGACTCCTTCCAGCAATCTGAAGTGCAAGGCACAGGAATGGAACCACTTTTTTTTTATTTGGAGGCAGAGATCACAGAAGCTCAAAATTTTGAGACCAGCTTTAAAATTATGGAATATGCATGACTGCCAGGGAAAATACTACTATCTGGCTGTTCATATTTCAGCCCATGTAATCCTCAGGTGCAGCATATAGAGAAGAAAAAACTTGTCGCTGACTTACGTATAAGGAGTATGCATATATGCTTAAACCCCTTCTGTATATGGCAGGGAACTGATTGCTCTTGTCTATTGAAAGAAACAACCATTCTATATTTAGCAGGGATCTGATTGCTCTTGTCTATTAAAAGAACCAACTGTACCTAAGCACCTGATGTGCAGGGTCCAGGGCACGAACATAATCTGAAGAGTGTACCACCAAAACCCCAGGCCTAGAAAATTTATCTTTGTAGCTCCTAATTCATGGTTATGTAACCACATAAACCTGATACAAAATTTTCACTGCACAGTTGGCATCATACTATATGCTCTTAGAATGTCTAGACATCATAGGGGTTTTTTATTTGTTTTTAAGTATAGACACTCCAAGAGACTGGTATGCCTGACTCAAGAGCCCAAAATAACATCCAATGCCTTCCAAAGAGTGCAGTTTATACAGATCTGATGCTGCAAACACTTTCATGTAAGAGGGGCTTTACTCAGATGACTTGTCCCATTCTGGTCAGAAGGATTGTTTCCAGCAACAAGTTCTTCTGTGGGAAACATTGGGTAGAACACACTTCTGCTTGTGATTTGGGATCTGGGTTATTCCCCTCTGCCACCTTAGATAACACTGGATTTCAACCTGCTCCATCATCTCCCAGCAGAGCTGGTTACAAGATGGTCAGATCTGTGCCCAGCCATTCACTTGCATAGTTCTATAAGGCATGACACTGGTACACTGTGATTTGTTTGTGACATTGTCTTCTCAATTTACAATGATGATGATATTCTAATACTCAATTTAAAGAAATTATAATATAAAGTCTAAAAAAACCAGATTAAATCTAAAAAGACCATGAGATTATAATCCTAAAAATTCCATGGTCACTGGATAATAGGCAGTTCCTTCAATTTTTCCAAACAGCTTCTGTTCTTCTTTAGGAGATATTGTTCATATTATTGTTAATACACACAGAGGCTTTGAATAGCTTAATGATATTTCTGGGGTGTTTTCCCCAAAACATATTTTTCCAAATTTAAATACAGTAAAATCGTGGTTATCTGTGGTTCACATCTTTGCAGATTCAATTCTTTGTGATTAATTTTTCAGTGAAAAAGTGGGGCCCATGCATGTGCAGATAATGTCGCAAAGAAAGACAGCTCATGAGTATGCAAATAAGACAATGAATATGTAAATGAGCACCACCCATCACATCGCCCCCCTCAGCCCCAGAGTGCTTGGTGTGTCAGCACCATGCCACTGGCTGCAGTGCTTGCTATGTGTCTATGGGCTCTGGCAGAGGACTGCTCACCTGCCACTGTCTTGGGCTGCCCACGGGAGGGCCCCAGCACCTGTTTCTACACTGCAGCTGGGCCATAAACCCTTCGGCAGTGGTGACTGTGTCAGCCAGCCTGGACCAGCGGGTGTGTCCCAGCCTGCAAGACCATGGCTTCCATTGCAAAGCAGCAGGGTACCCATGCCACTGCCGCGTCCAGCATTGCCGCCATTCCCCAACCCTCCCGCTGCAGGATCCCGCTCCAGAGTGGCATGGGATGGTGGGCCGTCACCAATTGTTTCTCAGACCGCCAAGTTGAGTTGTCCCAGGTTTGTTGGAACGGCGCAGCACCTCCGCCATGTTTGAACACATTTAAGTTGAGTTTAAAAGACACACATGCCAAGAACCAGCCACCCCGACAAGTCACAGCATAGGCATGGCTGGGGGGGACAGGGCATGGGGTGGTCCCAGAAATGTTCTCCAGAGGTCTGGAGCTGAGAGGGGGTGGAGCAATGGGCAGGATTTATTTGCATATTCATGAGTTTGCTATCTTCACAAATCACAGAGTTCGCGGTTCCAATGTGGACCTGTAGATCCTTGAAACCCAGGGACTCACTGTAGATCAATTTTGCCCTTGAAAGAAATGTAAAATTAAAACTCTCACGCTTTTATTTATTGAGGAAAAAGAGTTATTATTAACAATAGAAAGATTAAACTTGTTATTTTGTAAAGTCCTCTATTTGACATGTATTTGGAATAACTGTTAGCAATGTTTCTAATATTCTTAAAGACAATATTTAACAAGTAATGAAGAATGGGAATTCTGCTTTCATTCATGCAAATGTAATTTCAGATAAGTCTTTGGCTTTGTTCTTGAGTAGAAAAGTATATTCCATTTTTAAACCCTTGAGACTGAGGACAGACCTTACAACAGTCTACAACTTCCTTGTGAGAGGAAGAAGAGGGGCAGGCACTGATCTCTGTTCTGTGGTGGCCAGTGACAGGACCTAAGGGAATGACCTGAAGTTGTGTTGGGGAGATTTAGGTTGGATATTAGAAAAAAGTTCTTCCCCTTTTGTTGGGCACTGAAACAGGCTCCCCAGGGAAGTGGTCACAGCACCAAGCCTGACAGAGTTCAAGAAGCATTTGGATGATACTCTTGTGCACATGGTGTGACTCTTGGAGTTGGTCCTGTGCAGGGCCAGGACCTGGATTTTGATGATCCTTGTAGGTCCCTTCCAACTCAGCATGTTCCATGATTCTGTGATCCCTTTAGTCGTATACCTTTCCAGAATGTCCAGTTGCCCAGTTAAACCTTAATTATTAGCTCAGCCATTATTTACCTCAAAGCCAATTGGGTCCAATATAGCTCAGTTGGAATGACAGTACTCACCCAGCACTCTCGTGTAAACACAAAGTAAAAGAAAATGGCAAGTCCTTTCTTTAGACTTGATGTTAAGTCAGAGTAAGATCACCTTTGTTCCTCTTAGTTCTACAGATCCATGCTGAAATACATCAGTTGATGGTAAATACAGCTGGCCATCATGTCCTGCTTAAAAACTGCAATAGATTACTTAGGGTCTGGCTTTGCAATTGTATTTCCAAACTGCTGCTCTAGAGCACAGAAGCCAGATTTCATAAAACACTGTGGTTACCAATACACATACCTACAAACAGTAGACCGTGTTACTACCCCTCCCTAGAGGTTTAGGTCCAGTACCTGAGGAAGACTGGGAGAGACTGGAGTGGCAAGAAGAATAAAGAGAAATCCTTTCAATGAGGTCCTCATCACAGGCCTTCCTCAACTTATCTTCAGAGCTGTCAGTCAGGCTGCAGTCTTCACCCTCTTCCTCATGACTACCAACTACCTTCAATGCTTGGCTGGCTTGTTCTTGCTGACCTGTTTGCAGGCACCTGGACAACATCATATATCACACCTTTAGTTAGCATTTGAATGTTTATGCAGTCAGTCAAGTGCAGCTTGGATGGCCACTCAGGCAACATCCAGGCAGTGGATTTAGTTATCCACTGTTATTTCATACTTTCCAGGAGATATGAAAAATAATTCTAATTGGATCAGCCACCTAAGATGCCTGTGAATGATTATGTGAAAGTGTCTTAAAGTTAATCAAAGTGAAGTGAGCCAGATTTAAAATACTTTCTAGTGAAGTAAACTCAGAGAAATAAAACCATTTTTACTTCCAAAATAACCACTACCTGCCTATCAGATAGGAAAATACCACCATGATGCTGTTTGTCTCTAAGCCTTTTGTTTGGTTAGGTCAATGTGCTGCTTGCAGAAAACCTGATCCACTTTCACTGAGCACTCCTTTACGGTCTGAAGGTAGACACTGTCAGGATCAAGAATGGCTTACCAGTTATGAAAAGTAATTTCTTTGTTCTTGTTAAGGAAGCGAGCCCACCCTGCCTATGCGAGTTTTCAGGCTGCTCTAGAGGGTTTTTCTTCCTTGCCCAGACGCTCCAGGCGGGAGGGCAGATGGAAGGATTGCCCCCCAAAGCAGGGACAGGAAGGCAGCATCTCGAAACCGCCACCAGGTGGCCAGAGCGCTTATTTTATTTTTGCAGTAAAAAAAAAGAACGCTGAGTTTACTGCACGGCAGTGTTTCTCCCGCGGTCTCACCCCTCGTGCTGCTCGCTCCAAAATCTCAGTTCAGAGGACACATTTTCCTGGTGCAGATCTCTTCCTTCTCCAGAGCCGTAAGGATTTTCTGTGCTTAGACCACGCAGTTTCAAAGGGTTCACTGCAGGTGGCTGTGAAAATGACAGAAATTATCTTGAA
This sequence comes from Pitta sordida, assembly GCA_013390025.1. Taxonomy (NCBI): domain Eukaryota; kingdom Metazoa; phylum Chordata; class Aves; order Passeriformes; family Pittidae; genus Pitta; species Pitta sordida. Next base: position 430,388 of record WEKX01013718.1, on the reverse strand, counting down.
AACCTTACCTTGATAATCCCCAGCACTGTTTCTAGACATGGATTTTAGAAAGTCCACTGTTATTCCTGAGTTTTTAGATCATCCCTCACCATTTTCTTACTCTTCAGTTTTAAGAAGTCCCACACCCCAGTCACATGCTGTTACAACCTGAGGGGCCAAGGGTGGCAGTTCAAAAATTGTTGATTTACTTTTTGCAGGCATATAAGCCTGTAGCATCTATATCAATAAACACTGAGAGCAGTACCAGAGAATCTGCATCATTCAGTATATGTCTCATTCTACGTCCCAGATTTTAACACACAGTAATTCCCTCAAATGTTCAAATTTGCTTTAGAAAAGCTTTCAGCACTGAGGCAGTGACAGCAGAAAAACAAGGGTCTTTTGGCCTACAGAAGAGAGCCAGCTGACACAAGCCACAGTGGGAGTTCAGTTTATCCCAGGATATGGGGCCATCACCAGGCAGGACTATGAAGTATACAAGAAAAACATACACCTAGCTTTTGCCTCCTTGCACAAAGGGCCTTGGCAGGGTTCCCACAAATAACTTGACTGAGTCCTAGGAAAAACAGGAAAAAAAAAAAGAATTTACTCCACTGTATAACAAATGATGCTGTCTTTGAAATCAGTCAGCATAATTTCCCATAGGAAGATATAATATTTCATGGTTTAGGTTCACAATACCAGCTGGCATGGTCTGACACTACTGCTAAGAGGCAGTTGCTCTGTTTCCTCCAGAATCTGTTTTCTGCTCCTGCCTTGTCTCCTCCACTGTGCTGGTACAAACATTTGTGTGCACACATGGCGGATCAGATCAAAGAATAGATTCACATTAAAACAAAATACTATTTTGGGGACCTTTTTTGTTCATTCTGCAGGGTTATCTTTTAGCTCGATCTTGATCAGAATCAGGTTAACAAGAGACAAGGCAGCAAAAAGGGTCCTCCCTGGTCTAGTGGTTAGGATTTGGCGCACTCACTGCCGTGGCCCGGATTCGATTCGCGATCAGGGATTTTTTTAGAAATCCACTTTAGTACAGTGGTGAGTGTCCTCACCTGTCACGCGGGAGACCGGGGTTCGATTCCCGCCAGGGAAGCAGTGGTGTTGTTTAAGAGTTGGACTTGATGATCCTTGTGGGTCCCTTCCAACTCAATATATTCTGTGATAAGCAACACTGTGATAAGTAGAGGGTCAGGAAGAAGCAGTGTGCATTGGGTAAAACTGTCTCTATCAGTAGTGCTAGATCCTAAAAGTGCATATAAAATTATGGACTCATTCTCTGGCAAGCTGTACTTGGTTTCTTTGTACTTTTCCAAATGTGCACTCAGCTGTTGACTGCACTGGTTCATCTAATTCATCATCCTGAGTCCTACCTATAGCAAGCAACTGAAGAGGTTCTGCAGCCCACAACGCCTGGAAACAAATACCATCTTCCTATGTAATCTGCACTCTGTGGGCCGGTGGAGTTTGCATTGTCAAGGTGTTTCCAGAAGCCAGGGAAGGACGTCTTGGGAAGTGCCAAATCCACTTTAGCATAGCAGTGAGTGTCCCTGCCTCTTGAGTGGGAGACCGGGGGTTCAGTTCCCACCTGGGAGGCAGTGATGCTGTTTAAGAGTTGGACTCCATGATCCTTGTGGATCCCTTCCAACTCAGAATAGTCTGTGATTAAACTGTGATTAAATATTGTACCGTATGTGAACTCCCTTTCCATCTAGCTGTCCCCAGAAGCTGCTGACTTGGTAGTACTTTCAGGTGACCAGGGCAAGAAGGGCAGTGACACACCTGTGTTTTGGCTAGCCTGTAGCTCAGGTATGTGAAATCAAGGAACTGATTCCCCTTGCTAAGGGACCAACCTCGGTAAACTCAAAAGAAAGTGCTCACTGATGACAGCAATGCTGCTGCAGTATGAGACTCCAGTACACAGTTTGTGCACGTGATCCAGTGGGGAGTGAATGTGCATCACCACACCTTTATAGAGGACTACCCTGGACCACACTCCTGTGACTGAACAGGATGTGCCCAGGCGTTACTCAAGTGAGCCCCAGCTAGGATTATGTGTAATTTAAGGGGCTGAGCAGGACAGCTTGAGGAGGTATGAAAGACAACATCAGCAAGGGAGCACCATTGCAGTATGGGGCTGTCAGGATGGACAGCAGCACATGATGCATGGGTGTCAGAGACTGAAGAGTGGCTAACCCTCTGCTGCAGGAGGAGCATCAAGAATGGTGTGGCCAGCAGGGCAAGGGAGGTTATCCTTCCCCGGTACTCGGCACTGGTCAGGCTGCATCTTGAGTATTGTGGCCAGTTCTGGGCCCCTCAATTTAAGAAAGATGTTGAGGTGCTGGAACAAGTTCAGAGAAGGGCAGCAAGGATGATTAAGGGGCTGGAAGATAAGCCCTATGAGGAGTGGCTTAGGGAGCTGGGTCTGTTTAGTCTGGAAAAGAGGAGGCTCAGGGGTGATCTTATTGCTGTCTAGAACTACCTAAAAGGGGGTTGCAGACAGGCAGGAGTTGGTCTTTTCTCTCTGCCATTGGCGACAGAATGAGAGGTCATGGTCTTACGCTCCAGCAAGGGAAGTTTAGACTTGACCTTAGGAAAAAGTTTTTCACTGAAAGAGTGATCCAGCATTGGAACGGGTTGCCCACAGAGGTGGTTGAATTGTCATCCCTGGAGGTGTTTAAGGGTAATCTGGATGAGATGTTGAGGGTCATGATATGAATGTTATAGATGTTAGGTTTTTAGGTTGGACTTGATGATCTTCAAGGTCTTTTCCAACCTTATCAACACTGTGATACTGTGATAAAGGAAAGCCTATGCTAGAGCAGGTGAGTCTCATGGAAGAAAACATATGCTCAACCTGATCTAGAAGTGGCATGGGTGGGTGGTATTCAAAGCACTCAGGCTTTCATCAGTAACAGTAACATTCAGAAGGAGGTGGAGGTGTGGGAAAGAACAGGATTAAAAACGTACATTACCATGTGTTAAATCACTGGCGACATCTTCTGTGAACAGCTTATCAGACACAGCAGGATCCGGAAGAGGACAGCTTCCATACAAGAGCTGGGCATCGCTAAATCTCCCTAAATTGGCAGAACACTGTGCATTTCCAGGTCTGGAAGTTGTTGGGGGTCTTGGGCCACATCCAGACTGCTTTGCTATTGCCTCAAGATACGGATCTAAAAGAGAGATTTCACTAGTAAAAGCATAGTTGTGCAAGGCTTCAAACCACACCATCATGGTACACTGCCAATACAGCGACTACTGCTGCACACTTGGAGCTATACAGGATAGAAAAACACGTAATTGCAGCTACAAGAAACATGCTGGAATGGGTTGAGCCTAGAGTCAGAGTAGCTTCCTATGCTGCATGCAGTCCCCTGTCCTTTGCAGGTGGCAGAACCCAACTAAACCAATCCCTTCCCATCCTTTTCCTGCTCCTGGGCACCAGAGGTAGACTGCTGGGGTCAGGAACTGTTCTGTGCTTACCACCCCTGTCTGATTGTCTCACAGATGAACCTGGATGCATCCAGGGCTCTTTCATTTCATTGCCTGGATGAATAATGTCTTTTAAAATGTTAAGCCTCTACCAGCTCCACAGTGAGCCATCAGCTCTATAATACGTAATATGGTCATTTCTTTAAGAGGTGAGTGTTAGGGACCTTTAATACATCTTAGCCATAGTTGTTACTGTAATATGAACCCATGAAATACACAGCATGTGGAAAGTACCCCAGTATGCTGGGTTTGCTGTGGCCGTTTCTTTCTGGCAGCGAGGGGGGCTATGGAGGAGGCTTTTCTCTGAGAAGTTGCTGGAAGCCTCCCTCACAGCTGGCAGAGGTAATGCCAGCCAGCTGCTGGCTGGGCCTGCTGCCAGCCAAGGCCAGGCCAATCAGGAGAGATAGAGGGGCCTCTGTGATAATATATGTAAGAAGGGAAAAAAAAAAAGGGCAAGAAGAAGAAGATGGCTGCCAGAGAGGAGCCATGAGAAGTTGTAACAGCAAATGCAGGCTGTCTCTGCATTGAGCAGAGTCCCAGGAGAGACGTGTGGCCCGTGGAAAAGGGTCCACGCTGTGTGACAGAACTGTACCTGGTAGGATCTGTGTGCTTTGGGATGGGACCCACATTGAAGCAGCGCAGCCAGTGCTCAAAGAACTGCACCCTGTGGAGTGACCCCCGGGCAGCAGAGTATGGAAGAACTGTTGCCCCTGGGATTGGACTCATGCTGGAGAGGGTCATGGAAGACTTTTTCCTGTGGGGGGAGACCCTATGAAATGCAGGGAAAATGGCTTCCTCCTCTGAGCAGTGGCAGAAAAACACCAACCGCCTGGTTTTCCCCTACCCCTGTTTCCCCTTGTCTCCTGGAGAAAAAGGGAATGTGGTATCTGCTGTAAGAGACTGAGGGGCGGGGGAGAAGGTTGCCTTTAAGATGATACTTCTCATGTTAAGCTCTGATCTTGTTAGAAATAAATCCTTTATATCCCCACCTTAAAATGTTGTTTTGCTTGTGACAGTAAAAGATTTCTAATAGTCTTCAATCCTGTGGTAGCAAAAACCCTTCAGGTTTTTTCCTTTTCCTCTCTCCTCCTGTTTGTATGAAGGGGGAGTGGGGGAATGAAGTGAGGAAGTCGCTGTGGGTGAACCTCTGGCATCCAGCCAGAGTCAAACCACGACACCAAGTCAACATCGCTCTAGGAAATTAAAAAATAAAGGAATGTCTGAACTTGACCATATGAGTTCATCAGTTTAGAGCTGACAGCAAGAATGGAAACTGGTTACACTAAGAAGTTACACAAAATCACAGTTTTGTTCTCTGTCCCTACTGCTTCTGTCAGCAAACTTTGTTAACCAGTTTTCTGAACCACAGATGACGTTGCCAAAGCAAGATCACTGATAGATCAGATTTTAATTGATTTTTTCCCTACCATAACTACTATTACAACTAATGATTTGAACCCATAGGGATTAAATAAATGACAAATGTATGTACTTATTCCAAAAACAAGCTAAATTTTTAATGGTGTACAACTGGCAGGCAAACCACAATGGGGGGTGGGGGGCTGGGAAGCCAACTGCATTGCCCACACTAATGGGAAGCAACAGGAGCAGTTATAGGAAATACTTTGCAATATTTAATGGTATGTGGTGAAGTGCGTGTAGCATGACACGTAAAAGCATGGACACATGAACTACTACCAAGGCAATAGCAAAGGGGGCAACAGATTTACTTTCAAACCATTTACTCTCTACTAATGAATGTAATGAACTTAATCACAGTGAAAGAGAAAATAGAACAGATCTCTTACAAGACCATGCAATCTTGCTAGGATGCTGCTACCACCTATTATTAAATTGGAGTAGGAAATCCTACTACACCCATGCTACATGGGATTGACTGTTACCATGGAAAAGCTGTGAATAGATGTTATCGAAACATTCCTTTCCAAGCTTTGCTTCTTCCCATCATCCAGAATGAACCCTAAGTACAGACTCCCAGATACTGCTGGATTTGCTCGATGCTCTGGAAGTTTTCTGCATTTTTTTCATCTTGAGACCCATCTTACGACAACTTCCATTTAAGTCTGTACTGTTATCTGCTAAATCCCAGCCTTCTTACTTCTCAAGTGAAGAAGACAACTTCCTTTGTACCTTCACTACATATAATTAAACACTAGCTTTGGAGAGACCAGCTTGTTCTTCATTTTTCTTTTTTCATACCACATAACCTGAAAAATGAGCCCCAGTAGGAAACCTGTCATACCTAACCATGAAATGTCTCCAGCTAAACCACCTTCCTTGATGGATTCCTTGATGATTAGAACATCCTCATGCATCTTCTTGGAAGGAAGGAGAACAGTCTGGCTTGCTGGTATTTTGTCCAAATACTTCAAATGGGGAATGAGTTTTTTTACTTCCACTCTGTAATTATAATCTGGTTCCTGGAGAAATTGAGAAAGTGATCAGTTTATTTAGCAGCCTGTGGACTTCCACCAGCAGCACAGCACTGTTCAACTCGTATGACTGCCATATAACTTGAAATGCCTTCTATGAGGCAAACCTATTCACTTCATTCAGCAGATAAAAATACAGGCAGGAATTTAATTTCACTGTGCCTTCTCTTCACATCATTTCTACTCAAATTGATCATGAAAATGTCCTGAGCAGTGCAAAGACACGGTCTGCACTCAAAGGCTCCTTTGCTGTTTACTCATTGACAATTCTGGCATTCGTCTTCGTTAATTATGTATAATGTGCAAAACCATAGAAGGCCAATGATGCCCATGGAAAGCCTGGGCACCTTCAGCATTCAGCCAGTCTGTCTCCCTGCTTTTGTGATTCTCTGGTTTTGCATCAGTATTTAGGTGACAGGAAGACTTGAAAACATATTATGAGTGCTGTCATGTCAGTTGATGGGAAAAGAAAGGTAATTTCCAATGGCTCTGTCTTCAGGCATGCTCATAAATCAGCTACAGCAAATGAACTGCACTGAATTTCTGAGACAGTCTTCGGGGGTTTGGTGTGATTTTACACACTGCTAAAAGTAAAGGCTTACTTAGAACTGTATTTTATTCTGCAAGAGGTAGCATGCCACCAGCAGGTGCACAGAAGGCTAAAATGGACTGCACTTGGGTTTCTTTTCTGTGTGCTGGGAAAACAATGTGATTGGTCCCAATGCACAAGGACTCGGTGTGACAGCCATGGGGAAAGCACCAGTATAGCCCTTCACAGCCCCTCTATGCACGTGTGGGTGGAGCTGACATTATAAAATGATTCACGAGCACATGCCAATGCCTGGGCACCCCTGAGCAGCAAGGCCAATCCAGAACAGTTACAGCTGTGCTCAGAGCACAGTGTGAATTGGGCTGTTTTGGTGGATTCCAGCAATAGAAAGAAATCTTGCGGCACCTTCACCTTTGGGAAAACTTAAACTGACTGGGCCATGCTGGCTTGCAATGGGAATATGTTTGGTTAAAGCAGTCTCAGATTAAAAAAGGCAGTTAATGGTGTTGAATCTCGTCTACTAAAAAAACGTTAAGCAAGTGTGCACTGCTAGTGGCAGAATACAAATGGACAACTACCTACAAATCAACTGCTTCACCCGGATAAATGTTACTCTTTTCAGGACATTGCATGCAGTATGTATTAGAAAACCCCAGAAAGTCCTCATTCAGGATGGAGTTGCTCCAAAGTCTTTCTGTGGGACATGATGGGCTGGATGCTCCCTCCCTTTGCACAATGCACCACCGATGCTGGCAGAGGGGACTCACCAAATAAAATGTATTTGCTGTTGTTAAGAGGCAAACAGTAATTTTCCCTAACTAAGCCTTTAATCTTAATTTAGAAAATGAGTCAACCATTCATGGCTAAAGCCACTTCCCAGCCATGTCCTGTTGGAGAGAAGAATCATGTTATACTCATGTTACATTACTACAACAGAGGCTGCAGAATTTATCATCAGCTTGTTACTCTTGGTTTAGATAACAGGGGAAGATGAGCTCATCTGAAAATCAAATTACAGGGAGCAAACAGGCCATCTGAAGAAAGAGCAGTAAATTTAGCTGGACCATTCTGTAGATTAAAAGTAAATAAATAGGAGAGCTTTTACAGAGCTGTAGCAGGGGTCAGACTACAAGAAAAAGCTTGAGAAATTAGAGCTGGCCATCTAGAACACACCAAAGTAAGCCCACATCTATTCTTTTCTTTTCAAGTGGCTTTTCTATACCCTGACGAAATGCAAACATCAGTTGAAACCAAGAAAGCAACATAGTTCATGGAGAAACTCGAGGCAGCCAAGTGCAGGACCCACTTTGTAACCACTTGAGGGCAAAGTAGTTTCCCAACAGAGACACTGGGTGGGAGACTGCAGTGAACTTACAGTCTGCCTCTGCTGCAACTCAGTGTAATACACACAGTTGTGCAGACTCCCTCAACAAATTCTGCCTGGCAATTTAAAGGAAACTAATTGCATAGGCGTAGAGACAGCCATTCTGTGTGGAGAAGAGCAACAGGGAACACCACCACATACCACTCCTCTTTGCACTCCCATCAATGCAGCAGCATCCCAAGCTCAGATTTCCTCACCTGAACAAGCCAATGGAAATCTGACATTTCTCCATGACAACTACACATAAGGACTGAAGACGCCAGATGAAAAGTACATCCTCCAAAACTACAACTTTCATTGAGCAGGAATGACAAGGGAGTAGAATCAGTACATGCTGAGATGCTTGTTTTAATATCCCAACAATACCTTTGTATGAGGCAAGAGAAAGTGAGAGTAATACAACTCTGAGACTGTTCATATACAATTAGATCTTCCTTGCTTTGATTGTTGAGTGCCCTGAAACCCAAATCAGATCATGTATTACTGTGTTCTCATCTTTGTGACCCAAGGGATCTCATGCCCTCGCCAAAATACCTCATAAAAAATTATTTCATCATTTCAGTACATAAGAGGTGAATCACTGTATTTTTCATCTTCAGCTTTTTCTGAAAGTCTTTTTGATAATTTGTTTTTAACATTTCAGGGGAAATGGTAACAAGCAGTTCTTACAAGATAGTTTTTTCTAGTTACCTCAAGCACTGTTTTCTGAGGGTTCAACTTTTGAGCATGGTGGTGTTGGAGCACTTGTGTTTGGACTGCAGAGCCTCCAAAAGAAATGCAAAAGCCTCAAAACCATATATCTAATTATAGAATCACAGAAAGGTTGTGGTTGGAAGGAAATTCTGGAGATCATCTAGTTCAACTTCTCTGCTAAAACAGGTTCACCTAGAGCAGGTTTTACAGGATTGCATCCAGGTGGATTTTGAGTATCTCCATGGAAGGAAGCTCTAAGCCTCTGGACAGCCTGTCTGAGTGCTCTGGCACACTCCAAGTAAAGAGGGTTTTCCTCATCTTCAGACAGAACTCCTCATGTTTCAGTTTGTGTTCATTTCCTCTTGTTCTCTTGCTGGGAACAACTGAAGAGTCTGACCCCATTCTCTTGACACCTGCCCTGGAGACACTGGTATACATTGAAAAGATCTCCTCTCAGTCTCCTTCAGGCTAAACAGTCAGAGCTCTCTCAGTCTTTCCTCATAAGCGAAGGGCTCCTGTTCCCTAATCTTCTCAGACTTCCACTGGACCCTCTCCAGTAGGGCATTGTCTCTCTTGAACTGGGAAGCCCAGAAATGGACACAGCACTCCAGGTGAGACCTTACCAAGTCTGAGTAGAGGGGCATGATCACCTCCCTCGACCTAATGTACCCCAGGATATAATTCGACTTCTTGGCCACAAGGGCACACTGCTGGCTCAGGGACAGCTTGTTGTCAACTGGGATCCTCAGGTCTCCTTAATCCTCCTTTTGCTACTGATGTAATTCTTGTTGTCCTTGACAACCTTTGCCAGATTTAATTCAAAGTGGGACTTAGCCCTCTTCATCACATCCCTCTATACTATATTCCGAGATAGTTAATATACTATCTTCTTGTATTCCTGTTTCTTTTTCCACATTCCATAAACTTCCTTCTTCCTTTTGAGTTTTGCCAGGTGCTCCATGCTATCAGTTCAGGTCTCCTGCCCCCTTTGTTTGACTTCTTACTCATAGGGATCCACCAATCTTGAGCTTAGAGAATATGCTTGATTATTAACCAGCTCTCTTGGACCTCTCTACCTTCTAGTTTCCCAATCTATGGGATTCCTCCAAGTAGATCCTTTAAGAGGCCAAAGGTAGGTCTCCTGAAGTCAAGGGTTATAATCCTATTCATTGCCCAGCTTCTTCCACACAGGATCCTGTACTTAATCATCTCATGGTCACTGCAGCTAAGTCTACCCCCAGCCTTCACATCCCAAATCAATCCTGTCTTGTTTGTCAGTACAAGGTCCAGCAGCACACCTCTCCTTGATGGCTCCTCCACTACCTGTGTCAAAAAGTTGCCATCATTGCTCTGTAGGAACCTCCTGGACTGTTTGTGCTCAGCTGCGTTGCCTTTCCAGCAGAGATCAAGGTGAACTGAAACCTTGTGACTGGCATATATTGCAAGAAAAACATTGACTACTTTCTAACCTGTTAAAAAATTAACACAATATGACCAAACCAAGTCCTCACCTCTGCAGATTCTGCATTTGACTTCAGGCAAATAAGGTTGCCCTCCACTGTCAGGTGGCTCAGCTTGCAACAAAGTCGCAGGTACTGCATCTGGTTGATATCCTCAATATTGTTTCCTTCCAGGTCCAAAACCTCAAGGTGATCCAGCCAGGTCAGCTGGCTCAGGTCAGAGATATTGTTATAGGCTATGTAGAGTTCCTTAGCAGAAATAAAGAGAATAAGTATGTAAATGACAGGTTTGCACAGGTAACACTCAAGGTTTGCAAAACGTTTTCTAATATTTGAAAAACCAGATGTCACAGGATGAAATTAGCAAGGAAGTGAAAATTTTTCAAGCTTGGCTGTTGCTGCCCTAAATAACTAGGGCTAATAAGGCAATGAATACTGTATCTCTTAAGCATATTCAGGATCAGATCTAAGCTACACCTCCCTTTAAAAAAGCTATATTGTAGCATCTTTTAAACAGGCAATTCAAGGCACCCGACCAAAGCCATTTAGAAAACAAAGGATGAGAAGAGAGCAGAGACTACAAACAAAGAGTATCAACTGAAGATACTTCTGAGATTGTCATTTGGCAAAACACATCTATACTTACTTTTAGAGAGCTGCAGGAAGAGATCCCATCTAAATCTGAGAGCCCACAGCAAGCCATCCACAGGACACAGAGATGAGACAATGAGGTTCCAAGATCCCTGATTAAAAAAAAAAAAAAAAAAAGATCCAGCTCTATTTGAATGAATGAAGAAACTCAAGACTTGCTTTCCTTTTGCTAAGACTATGCCACTGCAACTTCCTTAGAATCTCACATTGTTTACAAGAAATTTCTACAAAAATGTGCACCTTCAAAGATGGGGAATAAAATTATACCCCTCTAGTGCTTTCTCTCTCAGACATCTTTGCTAAGCATTAAGTGAGGTTTTCTTATGCTATCATTTACTCTACACACACAACCCAAATTAACATATCTGAACTGACTGCAGTCATCTCACTCTGCCCTCTTATAGAGTTACCTTTCTTCTGATTTTGCAATTGAAAGGACCAAACAACATTTGTTGCTGTTACCAAACAACATTTTTTGAATCAGCAAAAAATTATAATCCTTTCCATCCTATTTTCCCACCCTTCAGATGTAGCAAAATATAAATAAGGGATCAATTACATATATTAACTCAAAACTTTCTGGCCCTAACCCAGAAAACCACACACTGACCTGCTTAACTCCATGCATATGTAATATCTCACTGATATTGCAGTGGTGCACAACACAAAGGCAGTGCCAAAAAAGGTGGCAAATCAAATTGAGGGCTTAATCGTCTTCCATCTTCAGTAACATAAAGCCCCTACTTTAAGAGAAACAAAGTATAGTATGACACTTTCTCAAATCTCAAAACAACTAAAAGCTCACAATTCTCTGCTGTAACCATGACATCAGACTACCCGAATAATAAAGAGCTAAACAGCATAGAAGTAAACATGAGGACAGTTTATCAGGGGAGATAGAGACCAGCATGGAGTTGACAGAACCACAGCAATGGCTGAGGTTGGAAGGGACCCCAGGAAGTAATCTTCTCCAACATCCATGCTTAAGCAGGGCTGGTAGCTCAAGTCCACAGCCAAGCAGCTAAAATGGAGATTTGAGGACTTCAGAATTGTGGATTAGCTATATTTTATAATATCCATTCTTATAATATGCATTATAATAAATTTTCCAGGGAAAATTACAGAAGATAAAAGTCATGGGGTCCCTTCTGATCTTGGAATAAAGGTAATAGTTCCTGTACTCATGTCTTCTTTTTACAGATGACAGGCAATTAGCAAGCAAAGGTTCTTCCCTGCTCCCCAAGAAGGGCACTCCAGCTCTTATGAAGAGCAAATGACTGTCATCTCTCCTTTCCTGCTAACATAGTGAGGAGAACAGGCAAAAGGACTTTTTCCTCTGTCTGGGCCTGACTGCAGAGTCAAATTCCTCTCACTGACACTGGGGTCATGGAGCTGCTAGAGGAGCCTAAAATTCTGGTGCATGCAGTCACATCTTGGCCCTGCAGATCTTTACTCCTGCATCTGTAATGAGTCATCTCCAGTCAGAGATGTTATCACAGCAAAGTACATCTGCAAGCATTTTATTCAGTAACTAACAAACTAATCTTTTGGAAGCTGCATGACTCACGCTGCAGCATCAGAGAAATTTCCCCTGTTAATTACTGTAGAGATAACTGCCCTTGAGAGCACGGCTGCTGTAAGGTGAAACAGCCATATAACTCAAAGCAGGCTGCTCTGACAATTGTGTGCACCTGCATTTCTGAAAATTCGTCTGATATATTTTGGGTAGTGAGAACTTTAAGAGCTTGCAAGAGCTGGGAGCATCTCCTCTGAGACCAGCTCTACTGCATCTAGCACATCCCCCTTGGAGGGGGGGAGAGCAAAGTGAGGGAGCTGAGTGAACATGCAGGACCACATGGGAGTGCAAGCATACACACAGGCATGTTTTCATTTACATTAAGTGCACAGGGTGAGATCAACCCAAACTGCGGAGAGGCTTCACATGAATTTTGAACAAGAAATGGAATTAATGGAACCTGCATCCTGATAATGTTTTACTAGGGTAAACTATGCATTTTAATATACGTAATAATAAACTCTTAATAACAACTTATCAGGGTACTAAGAGAGGAAATCCACTGTAATTATACATGTAGTGTAACAAAACAGCCCCCCCAAATTATCTTTGGCTGAGACTGAAATTAATGACACGTCAGAGGCCAGAACTCTCCCATATTAGACATGTACATAAATGTACAAAATTAGAGCACCTATTCCAAAACTAGTAGAGAGTATGACTGAAAAGTTTAATAGCTGAAAGGAAAAAGATGAGGTATTGCACAGAGCTGGTGGCAATGGGTCGTATGATGCAGCATAGGAGTGCTCCATGTGCAAACAACAAAGAGCATATGGAAGGAACAAGAGGACACTACAGTGGAAACATAGCTCCCCTTAATTTACACAATGGATAATCCAATTCCAGTGGACAAATGCCCCGTCCTAAGTGATGGGAACTTTATAAGAAGGGCAAAGAATTAATAAGCAAAGCCAGAATGGTTCATTCAAGTTTGAGGCAGAGAGATGGAGCATGGGGTGGGAATGTGTATGCCATACCTTGGATTGTGATAAAGAGGATTACTGCCCTGGAAGTTGCCAAACCAGAGCACACTCCACACACACTCCTACATGCTTGTCTGCACTGAATACCAGTATTCAAAAGTGTCAAGGAATCAACATAGACTTTCACCTTTAACCCACATATTTGCATTTATAATTGATTTTGAGAAAATAGAATTAATAAACTGAAAGATTTGAAACTTAGGTTCCAACTATCTCCAGATACTGCTGCAGGGATGGGAACTCATACGAACAGCCCTGTGTTTCCATGAGGGTCTTGGCAACACCCTCCCCACTTGTGCACAATCATTTAGGATTTTTCCCATGAAATCTGATGCTCCCATCTTGTCATCGCTCCCCAGACTAGGGAAAGAGCAGAGGGGCAGTGAACAGTTTAGCTTACAACATCTAATAACAAGTTTGAGAAATAATGTGTTCTTCCATTAATCCAACATCCTCATTTTTCAGGGATTGATTTGTTCCAGCCAATATTTTACTGGATGAAGACCAGACCTAGAGAGCCAAATTCTGCTATTGGTTTCACCACAATAAATCCTGAACAGCTCCACTGAGCTCAAGCTACCCAGTAAACACAACAGCACAACCCTGAACACATTCATCAGCTTGAAAAACAGTTTCTTCTAGAAGCACGTTTTGAATAATTCACCTAGAAATAAAACACTAAATCCAGTGAACTTGCAAACAGTATCTCAAAGCACAAATGAATTTTTTTAATAAACTTGCAGAAGCAATACCGCTAAAATAGTCATTGATGCAGATCTCTGACCTACAGAAATCAAGTGGAATATATCAAGCCAAACTGAGATAGCCATGACATGGTCCATGTCAGTACACAATGGCTTGGTTGTACAGATAATTCTGACATTTGAAATAAAACCTTTAAAAGCCTGAATATTATTTAAATGAATAACATATGTTCCAATAGGAAGCTTACATAATAGTTTCACTGTGTTCTCAAATAGTTGCATTCAAAATTGTAAAACGGAGAATTAATATATGCTTTTACTTGATCAAATCTATGGCACAGCCCCCAACTCTGCGAGCAGCACTGAGACCATGTCCTTGCTGTCCCTGCAGTGCCCTTTCACAGGTGAACAAATGCCATATGAATGTGAAGACCTGACTTGCTTGGCAGTATTGCAGTCTTTTATTGGTTTTGTATTTGCTCTTCCAAATTCAAGTAGCAATACACCAAAAACGGTTGGCTTGCGTCTCCTCTGTCTCACACCTTACATCACCATGATATGCAGATTGCCTTTAGCTTCTTATGCTCCCTTGTGCTAGTGTGAACCATGGCCCAAGGTGCAAGATAACAAGGATGAAGTCCCATCTTTTGCTGCAAGAAGCCTGCTTTTAGGCTGAAATGTAGCTCCTAATAATCTGGCCTCATTTTGCCTTCTGAACTGTGCAGCTTTTCAAGAGCAAGGGTTCCTAACACATTCCTAAGAGTTGAGACATGTTGTTAGATACTTCAAAAATTAAGCAAAAAGACAGTTTGCTAGGCAATGCTGAACTCATACACTTAAACACATCAGAGGAAGACTAGTGTGTTTTAGGCTGAGGAGAAAGCATGCATTTACCAAAGGTCTTCTTAAATAAAAATTTTGTCTATGAAATTTTATTTCCATAATTCTCTTTTACATGCAAATGAATTTCTGTATGAACAAAAGGTTATTGTTGCCAAAGAGCTTTGCAGTAGCATGTCTCTGTTGTCTCATATTTTTGAGGCAACGTTGCTACGAATAAGAAGCTGTTTTCAAAATGGGCTGCAGTGCTGATACCCCAGCAATCTATTTCCCCCCAAAACAGATTCCACTAGCATTTCATTCCAGGGTTGCGGCATTTGTTTTGTTGGTTGGTTGCTTGTGTTTCAAGTTTGGAAAGGGTATATTGCTTTTTTCACCTGTGGATCTCTGCTGCACACTTTCCTGACAGCAAAATAGGTGTCTAGGAGGAAATGCAGCAAGCAGTAAATAAATCAGTAAGAATATTCACACTTTTTCCAGCCTGTGACTCTGCCTTCTCAGCTTTGTTATGCCAAAAAGGATAACCAGCTGCTGCAGCTTTTGTGGGCCTACCACCACAAATTGTGATCACCAAGGAGCCATGTGCTTTTGGTCAGCACTTTCGCTCACGCAAAAGCCCAAAGACCAGGACAAGATACTACCTGCCCATGGCATTCAAACCCACAAACTGTTCAAGACAGTTTGGCTGTTTTCCGGGACTGGAGCCAGAGATCACACTGGTGGTCCTGATGAGCTCTGTCGTGGACACATATGTGACCAATGCTTCAAAGAGAGACATTGCATTAAAATCCTCGTTGCCCTAACACCGGTGCACACCTATCCCTGCCTTCAGTGGGGCTAAGATCTCCCCTTCCAGTGCTGGCAGGCGAGAATGGCATCTGAATGCAGGAGATGACAATAATACATCAAGTGGTATGCTATTTGCAAGCATTTTATTTGCCATAATAAAATATAAATAATAATATAAAATAATCTGCCATGTCAGATTATACCTCATTTAAACAAAAAGAACTTTATGAGACCAATAGGAGAGAAGTATTTGTAAGTGAGATGGCGTGCTGATACACATGCTTCTGTAACTAGTCGTAATTGTGCCGAAGGTAACCAAGATCCTCACATCTGCTAGGGTTAATAGAGATGAAATGTACCTTTAATTTCAAGAGCTCTCATGTTTAGTGGCTGTCAAAAAAACCTAGAGAATAATGAGATTGATCAACATCGATAGAGTCAGGAGCAGCAATTCCCTAACACAAATACCCAACATGTGTGGGAAGGACAACGCGATGTCGTGTTAATTTCCCTTTGATCATTAAAACAGCTTGTCATCTGAGTTACTGCTAGCATTTCAGGAATGGAAGATAAGTTGCTTTACCTCTGACCCCACAGTCTGAAAGGAATAGGGGTAGCCAGTGTGGCCCTGTGCAACAAGACCTGCCCTTGGGGGTTTTTCCACTCCAGCTCCCACTCTTGGCATAAAGCTGCATCCAACAGATGCCATAGAAACTCAACACACTGTGGCTGCATCTTACCAGGTGCATATCTTCCATAAGACAAAGTGAATTTTCAAAGAGGAAAAAGTTGAGACTCATACTAAATAAAACTCTCACACCCACATATCCACTGCCCCTTAATTTAGCCCTATAGCTTTGGCAATTGCTCATTCTCACTGTTGAAAGCTTACATGTAAAAAACCCCCAAACGACAGTGAAACTGTGGTTACAGCATGAGTTACTTACACTGAAGAATTGAATCCCACAGTGCTTTGATATTGCCTGCATGAATAACTTTTTAGTCTCCCACATGTTATGTGTCTGTTTCATGGTATGTTCCAGGTCTGAGCTCTGGCAGACTAAGACAGATATACAGCGATCCCCTGTTACTCGTGGGCTGTTGGGTCTGGCCCTCTTCATGCGAGTCCTGGAATCCGCGAAGATAGCAATCCCACTACGTAGTCAAGTATGCCATGCCCGTAGCCATGGCCCCTCCCCTAATAAGGTCTGGAGGACAGTCCTGAGAGCGGGTCTTGTCTCAGTCGCCTGGGGCCTGCCCGACATGGCTGTGCTCCAGCGAGGGAGGTGGGTGGTTGCTGCGTCTGGCAGCAGGGCAAACGGGGCGGGTGAGCGCCAGGGCAGGTGGGTGAGCGGTGGCCGTGGGCCCTGGGCTCTGCCGGGCCCTGGCCACGGGACCTGCCTGACTGTGGGCACAGAGGAGGAGGGGTGTGGCGACTGCACTTCCCGAGCCTCCACTGGGACCGGCTCGGGGAATGCCCATGTGTGCCAGGAGCCATGGGAGGTTTCCCCACACTAGCCCCGGCAGATGGTCGGAGGCGCAATCCCAAAAACTGTTTCAGATTGAGGCTATTTCAGTGCTGCTACGCACTGGCCGCCCCAGGGTGGCAGCTGCCCCGCACTGGCTGGCCCCAGCCCCGTGGTGGTGGCCGCCCTGCGCCTGACTGTGAGCACACAAAGGGCACCACAGGGGTGGGGGGAGGGAAAGTGTGCCCCCATTCTCACATACACACACACACACAATGGCAGTCCCGTCACCCCGTCTTGTAGCCCGGCAGAGGACAATTCCAGCCGTGCTAAAACACACATTTACACTAAACGCATCCTGGCCGCACTGCGGTGGCTCCCGGCTGGGACCAATTTACACAATCCTGAGCAGACTGGGTTCGTGGTAGGTTCTGCGCATGCACCAGGTCCCACAACTCGCTGGAAAATCAGCAGCGACTAATCGGATCCTGCAAATTATGGATCGTGACTATGCAGAGGATCACTGTATTCCAACTTTGATTTAATATAGGACTTATTCTTCAAAATCAACACTTGAAACTTTTAATGCCGCAGGGTAAGCAGAAGAAATATTCTGTAAAGGATCCATATCATCTCACATGTGGCGTTAAGACACATACCACTAAAAAAAGTCCCCAAACCTCTTTTACTGTGTATCAATAAAACTAGAATTCTAGATTAATTGACCGCACATAACTACAGAATCAGATCATGGTAATGGCTATAGAGTTTCCACTTGAAAAAAATACTTGAGACGTTGCAGAAATGGGTTGATATGAAAGCCTAGAGAGAAAATGTAATTTATAGTAATTTAGTCCTAATTTACAGCAGTGGAAATGCAAGTTCTTGAGATTCTTTATATCAGGTACATTTGTATGACATTAATGATTTTCTCCTGTGGCTGATGATAATTTTTTCTTTGTAACTTCCTTTCTTTCCTTTTTTATCTATGTATATATCGAATAGGAAAACTGAAAATAGAAAAGCTTGCAAGGAACAGATACAAGTACAACTTGGACCTGTGATTTAGTGTCAGGTGATTTACTCCAAATTTTTTTTCTCTCTCAGTCTCTAATGTTCATTCCAAATAGGGCATGACGGACTTGTTGCCATATGCCCCAGACTTTTTCCTTTTTTTTCCTTTTTCCTGTGCTTGTACTGGCCTCCAGATGTTTTTCTACAATAAGCAAACAAAATAAAGAAGAGAAGGTCGGGGGACCTCAGAGCCCAACTACTGAGGTAGACAGGATCTAACAAATTTCCATACTGAGGGTGTTACTGGAAGACAGATCCTCACCATTTATTTCACAGGACACCAATAGACATCCCGAATCTGCTATGTGTGAATCAGACGTATAGCAAATACCACACCCCATGCTTGACTTCTTTCAAACAAAACCCTGCTCCAGGGGGATTAAGCAGTAGATGATGTAGTCTGTCCTCAGTCATGGAAATGGGCCTTGTGGCAGAAGTGCAAAACCTTACAAGGTCTCTCAGCTGCCAGAGGTAGCACTGATCAGCTCCACTGATCAATGGAGAGGCCTAGTTCTTGTCTATGATGAGATGAAGCCGTAGAAAGTGGAGCAGTAGGACTGTGAGGCTGATGAAGTTCAAACCAGGAGATGCCATAAATGTGTCTTTTCAAACACAGAATCCTTCATAAAACTTCTGTTACCAAAAGTGCAGGTGATAGGTTTCATTATCAGATCTTTGTGTTCTGGTTCCCACTTCCACAAGAAGAACATACAGTGCAGCTTAGAGCAAAGGGTGAGGAATATGCACACATTATACGTGCTGATGAAATCACAAATTCGACCTCCTAAACCCCAAAGGCGTTTCTGTATTTCTTTTGCAGCTACTGATGCATCTGAGATCTGACACATACTTTCAAGATCTCAGGACAGAGGGATACAATTGTGTCACACAGCAAATCAGAAATATATAGAGAAAAAGAAGTGAGAATATATTTTAGGGGAAAAATAGCAACAGGCCCTTTTTGTGCAGTAATCCATTCACAGAAAATAAGAACAACTAAATCAACTCCTCTGTGGAGAATATTCCATACAAATTAGATCATAAAATTGATTGTACACTGAAATTCTATTTGTTCTTTTTTATTTGTATTGCTTGGCATTTATCAACTGATGAATAAAACCATAGAGCTTAATTTCCCCTCCAGCATGAGTCCCTGCCTTTTTTAAAATCAGCACTTGCCTTGCATTCCAAGAATGTAATTTCCCACTAAACACAATTATTTTCAATAAAAACCCAAACAAGCTGCAGAGAAGCAACTCTCTTGTAGGAGAGAATAAAAACAACCTACAAACCTGTTAAACTAACGACGATGATTTTCCTACCTATTTCCGTGAAGACAGCCGGATGGTGTTAAGGAAGGAGGCACTAGCCCAATCTGTTTTTGTGTTACTGTGCCACAATAAAATTGCTTACAGGATCTAGACATCTGAGGTTTTTCTGTGGTATACCCAGGGCTGAGCTGTTAAGGGAGTGTGGGGTGTGCAGGAAGACAGGTGGGGCACCCATTGGGTCACTGGAGTCACTTGATATGAAAGGGCCTCAGTCCCAGCATCTGGGGTGGGGAGAGCATGAGTGGCTCCTGGACAGTGTGACAAGAAATGTTCCTTAACAGTTAGTTCCACTGGCAATGAGCTCATCACTGCTGCTTCCCAACCCTGTTCTTCGGGTTTTCTCAGATGGTGACCATAACCATTCATTCTCATCACTGACTATAACGTATACTTAGGTGTAAGTTTTCATAAGTGAACCCTGACACTAACAGCTGAAACAGAGCAGCTGCAAACTGCCTAATAGCCAGGCACCTAAGTACTTATTTGCTGGCAGAAATTAGCTAGTTATTACCACCATTTTTATTTATCATATTAATCCAAAGCATGCAAGTGAGATCACGATCCCATTAAGCAAAGCCTTATACATAACTCATTCAAAAGACTGTGTCTGCCCAGGAGTAATATATAAAATAAACAGCTGAGATGGAAAATATGGTCTATTTCTACAGCTAACCCAAGATGCTGTAGAAGTAACAGCTAACCCAGGAACCAGTTTACCCTAAAACACTAGAGAAGGAAGGCAAAAGGAAGGTCCTCAGACACTCTCAAATTAAAGGAAAAGCTTAGAAAAGTCCCCCATGACAGTCTCCTGACCCCCTGTAACACACTGTACTGTCAGCACACCTACAACTGAGGGAATGCTTGCTTCGAGATGAGCTGCATCTCCTGGATGACACCAAGTGAAGCTGAACCCCAGAGAAAATCATACATGGAAAAGGTTTGAGACCTTCATATCAGCAGGACCGGGCCCCAGCAGAGGTATATACTACTCAAATATTCAACAGAGCTACTTCTGCTGAGGAAGAAGAAAAGAGAAGCTGAACTCTAACCCTGGATGGGTGCGTGACATGAGGAAAAATCCTGAAAGGAAAGGTCACTTTTTACCAAATATACTCAAAGTGGAGCTTCTATTCAGATGGTGGGCAGAGAAGGGGTACAATTCTTTAACAGGCTTACCCAAAGGAGTTTACTGGCAGATTTGCTGTACACATTATCTATTATTTATTTACTTTCCTATTTAAATAGCCACATGCATGCTGCAAAAAGTGCTGTGGTCTATGATGACCCTCTTATGGTTTTCATGTTTTGAATTGTACAGCCGCTTGGATCATGAAATAGAAACACCTGGGGGAAGCCACAACAGAACTGCTCAGATGACAATGAGAGCAGTTCCTCCCTGCTCAGTCTATGATGAGACAGACGCACTAGACCCTCGCCACTTACTGTGTCATGACCAGGTGACTTTTAAACCCAGACCTGCAATGGTAGGCAATGGTAGGTCCTGGTCTTCACAGATACGCCCTGTACCTGAGAGTCTGAAATAGATGACAGGGAAGCTTCATCTAGGGAAGGATCCAGAAAAGAGTGCTGAAGGCAAGAAGCATGGAAAGGCACTGCAAGACCATCAAATCATTTTGATGTCCTCTGTGCTTGCTGCACAATGGAACCCAAGCTTCAGAACTGCAATGGTGCCTTTGTACAGAAGAACAAGTTCAGCTTCCCTTGCTGGTGAATCAGCCTGTCAGACCTCTTGATACGTAAGTTCATAAAGACATTTACATTGTCTACCTTGGGCACCTGACCTGGTGAAATTAAACCAGAGCCAAGCACCTCATAGAGGTCTACCCAGGAAAGTGGTCAAAGCAATTAGATTTCCCTAGGGCCTAATGCAGACAGGCTGATAATGCTTTACTGAAAATAATCCATTCAACTAAAAGTAGCTGTATTTCTGCCCCCAAATCATTACTTTTAATCAATAATATGTATATCCTTAAAACCATCAACGCTAAATAAAACTTCAGGTCACAGCAATTTTGCCAAGGTTTGTAATATTCCCAGGGATCTGCATGAATTAATATAGAGAAGACTCATTAATACAGAGATTAAGATTCAATTTAAATGCTTTCTTAGCTCCTGGAAAGCACCCAAGTTCCTCAAAGAACATGTTCTTAAGACAGACTTCATAGCAACCTTCACTGCTGAAGGACTTTCAGGCAGACTGGACAAAAGAAGTAACTTTCTCCAGAAACTAGCTTGCATTTGAAAGTAAATACTTTCCCCATCCTGAAATGCAAATGTGAAAGTAAATAGTGATGCTCTGAGCACTGAAATAAGGGCATGGCGCCTCTGCCATGTTTGAACACATTTGAGTTGAGCCTAAAGACATACACACCAACAACCAACAAGCCCAATAAGCCGCAGCATAGACACAGCAGGGAATAAACAGTGGCAGGAGGCTCCACCTTGCTTGGCTCTGCTGGGGGGGCAGTGCCAGCTCCCGTGGCTTGGAAAAGAATTGGCGGGGCAAAAGCCAGGACTCCCCACCTGGGAAGGGGCAAAAGGCATCCCCTTCACTCTCCTGAGGTGGAACAGGATGCAGGGTGGTCCTGCGAATGCCCTCCAGTGCTCTGGGGTGGGACAACAGGGGGGCTTAATTGCATACTCATGAACTTTCTATTTTCACAGACCACAGGCTTCACAGGAGGGGACCAGACCCGACGACTACAAAACTTGGGGGATCACTGTAGTTGCAGAAGATTAGAAATGACTGGCAGAAGAAAAAGCAAACTGGAGGGAAATAAAAGGGACAGGAAAGGAGTAAATAAAAATGACAGGGGAAAAAAAGGAAATTTAGGGGAATGATGCTCCCACATTTCTCCTGTTGGAGGGGAAACTATCCAGCAAATAGTTGGTACCCAGACACACATTATCAGCAATACATCAAGTTTTGGGGTGATCAGTGTCACAGCTCATTTAATACAAGATGTTGTAACTAGATCCATACCCAGCAAAGTGCCTGGATAAATTTTTAATTTTCAGCTTGTGAGCAACGTCACTGAAGGCAAACTTTGCGTGACTTTAAGAGGTGAGCATTTCCTTGAACTCTTTGGTGGATAAGTATCAAGGAGTTTTATTGCTAAGTTCAAATACCTAAAGATCCTGATTCAGGTCTCAAAAACATTTTAAAACATTACTTTAAAGCCTTTTCCCTCAATTAAGAAAGAGTTTATTTGCCTTTGGTTTCTTAAAGTCATGAAGCAATTAGCAAAACCCTTACTTAAATCACATGGCTCACATTTTCAGTTATTTTTTTTCACAGCCAAGAGGGCTCAAAACATTTCAAAACATCAATACAGAGATTCCTGTTTAGCTACTCTTGTTTCCAGGAGCTGGTGTTAAAAACCAAAACAAAATGAATAACCCAAGGTTCACACAAACATGAAGATTGTTGGGTTTGAATGTACTCTGCACCTTGTTCATTTGAGCCTTCTGATGATTTTACTGGCTGAAATGGACCAAGATTACTGCCCTCTTGTTCTGGAGGACACTTCTGCAGTAGTGCAAGACAAATTTCAGAACTGCAGCAATGAAATATTAACTGTACCTGGGGATGAAGAAAATCTGCTTTCCTTTCCCTATATCCCTAATAGTCACTTTTGTCCCCGCATTTTGCAGGGTTTGCATTTCATTTCACTTAAAATATGACAGCCTCTCTCTGTTACAATCAGTTGCTTAAGTAGCCCTGAAAGCAGATCAGTTTTCTGCTGCCTATAATGTGTACAGCTCAATGGGAGGAAATGAACTTCAGCTGGTGAAACAGCTTCTGCTACAAACTTATGGGAACCAGTTTCTAAGATCTCCCTATCTGATTTAAAAGCCCTTTTGTAAAGATATCTATCTAAACATTTTTAAGCAGATCTTTTCATTCATCCCTGAATTGAGAATAAAAGTAATCTGATAAAAAAATAATAGGCTACATGCCAAAGCAGAAGTAGTAATTCATTGGCCTTCAAATACAAATCTTTTACTGGAAATATTACAAAAATAAGGATCATGGTCACCACAGAAAAAAAAAAAAAAGAAGAGGCAGACTTTAACAGGCGCTTTTAGAACAGGCTTGACTTTTCATCCTCGACTAACAGTTCATAAATCTAGAATTTCTCAGCTGCTACCAGATGGGTGAAGGTCACCAAACAAGGACATAATAAAATTACTGTGATTTAGAAAGTTAACAACATGAACTAATTTATTTTCACAGTACACTGGATTTTCCAGAGTTGTTCCCCTTTAGCAGAGGGCCAGTAGAAACAGCCAAAAAAGAAGTTTCCTTTCAATCATCAAGATTCACTATCTGCAAATAAACTTGGATATATTTTCCTTAAGGATTAAATTAAATAGTTGATAATGATACCCTGCACTTATATATAGCCTTTTGAAATTTCAAGTATTACAAGCTTTAGCAGGACTGGGGAGGGACCATGAATTCACAACTCAAGTAGCTCAACTACATTCCCCACTGAAAGAATCAGAACTTCTTCGGGAACTTCCAGGAAAAGTCAATATCCAAACTCACCAACTTAGCAAGCCTTGCTCTCCCAGAGAAAAGCGTAATATGTACATGAAAACCTTCACTGAGGTGGACAGGAGTAAATGTCTCACAAAAATATGTAACTAAAGTCAGGATCATAAATCCTTATTTTGACATCTCATATCCTGTTTACTATCAAGTCAGTTCTTCTCCCATTTTCAAAATGAAAAAAGATGTTTTAATTCCATGTCACCCTAAAATAATTAGGTAATTTTACTTTGGAAGACAAAACAAAACGTGACAAAAACAAAGTTTCCCATCCTCTTACCCACTCATGCATGCGCACTGACAGTTTTTTCTTCGTAATGATTTGACATAACATTTTTTTAATATAAAATAGCATGAGAGGAATGTCTGCTTTTAACATTCCAAGTAGGTAGAAAACACCCTCTATCTTTTCCTTGCTTTTCTGTCCTTACCTTCCTTTCAGTAAAAAAACCCCAGTATTCCAATCTGTCCATATGAGACGATTCCTGTTATCTCTTGCCCATTTTCCAATTACAATGACAATGACTCTGACCTTATGGCTGACAAAATCTGTGGGAATTACTTTCAATGAGAAGGAAGAATGCTTTTTTGTGTCATCCTCAAAAACCTCAGCTGCAAGGCCTTGGTTGAATACAACAAAAATAATCACTTTCTTGACAGAATTCAAATACCAACAAGACTTAGAAATAAGATTTCTAAACTTTGGAGTAAATGGCAACAGCCTGCTTGAATGGAAGCAGCTATGTTACATTAGCTGTAGTAGGCATCACTACTGCTGTGGCAGCAAAATTGCTTTAATGGGCATTAAATTGACATGATGCAGACATCCAAAAATAAAACTCAAGTACTCAGACTGTGGTTGCATAGGATGTGCCTTTAAATTATCTGTGTTTATCAATGACAGCTTGTCAAAGATGGGAAATATAATAAAGCAAAGCTACTGATGTAACTATAGTGAGTTCAGGCCTGGGAAAACTAACAAAGTTGTCTTTTTCTTCCTTTACCCATTCCCTGACAATTGCATTTAAATGGAAGACAGAAAGGACATTTATTTAAAGAAGGAGCTTTGTGTACCCTGGAATCATCACAATATTAGACTTGATATCAATGCCCAAACATACAGTTATATTTCTGGATCTGCGGGTTTTGGGTCTCCGTGGGATCCTGCAAAACATTAAATCTGTGAACGCGGGCGCGCCATTAATATGGCTAATTATTACCATGAATATGGCAACTTTGTAACACTGCAACATCACGGGGCCCCTTACAGTGGCAGGGGGCATCGGAGTCGGAGTTTTTTCCCTTTAACTGCAGTGGCTACACCGGTCCTGGGGACAGGAAGTCCCCAACTGCATTCCACAGGTGCTGTGCCGTGGGGGCGCTTTCTCTGGGGCTATGCATATCACCACGTGCACCAGGCACTGGGCAAGCTACCCCTGGGGACAACACAGTGATTAGCGCTTGCATTCTGCTGCAGTTAGCATCAGCATCACCTACCCAGACTGTAGTTATGGAAACAGTAATACAGACACGCATACGTGCACAGGCTCCTGGCACAGCTGGGCTGCAGTCAAGGCCACCTGCCACGGCAGGACGGGACCACGCCATGCAGCGTGTTACAGCAGACTTCCCCACTCCTGGCACGGGCAGGCTGGCAGTCCAAGCCGCCTGGTGTGGGGGAATGGGACTGTGCTGTGCTACAGAACTATATACCACCTTCATGAATCACTGAATAAGATTCACAGAGAAAACTTCCAGGAACCACTGAAGCTGCAAATGAGAAGGCATCAATGACCGACATATGATTGTATTTACATTATAGTGGGTCAAACAAAACCTCAACTTGAAGCTAAACATTACCTGCATCAAGGACCACAAGGATGTCAGGGCAAAGAAATCTGGGATGTAGTGACCATGAGATCATAGAGTTTTCAATTGGCAGTGTGATGAGAAAGCGCATGAACCAAAGCACCATGCTGGATTTCCAGAGGGCAGACTTGGGACTGTTTAAGAAATTAATTGGGAGGGTACCATGGGAAACAGCCCTTAATGGCAAGGGGGTCCAGGAAGGCTGGACATACTTTAAGAATGAGTTCATGAAGGAGCAGGGGGTCCCAATGTTACGAAAAATGAGTCGGAGGGGCAGAAGACCGGCCTGGATGAGCAAAGAGCTCCTGAAAGAACTAGGGGAAAAAAGCGGGATGTACAGCCTTTGGAAAAAGGGGGAGGTAAGTCAGGGTGTGTTTAAGGAAGTTGTCAAGTCATGCAGGAGAAAA